>VZRS01013594.1:0-122610 GCA_013398055.1 Ifrita kowaldi
TGTGGGACCCCCAGCTCGGGGGGTACCGCCCTGGGGTACCGGGGGAGCTGTGGGACCCCCAGCTCGGGGGGCTGCAGGTGGTACCGGGGGAGCTGTGGGACCCCCAGCTCGGGGGAATACGGCCCTGGGGTACTGGGGGAGCTGTGGGACCCCCAGCTCGGGGGGCTGCAGGCGGTACCGGGGGAGCTCTGGGACCCCCAGCTCGGGGGCTGCAGCCCCAGGACCGGCTCTGTTCTCCTCAGCCTGGTCGGGTCTGTCCCCTCCTCCCCAGGGTGTTGGAGTGAGGGGTCTGGTCCCCCCTGCCCCAGAGGCTCTGGGAGCACGGCGGTGAGCCCGGTCCCCTCGCCTTGGGGGTTCCAGTCCCTCTGCTTGCTGGGGTGTGCAGGCAGGGTGCTCCCTGCTCCAAAGGAAGCTGGAGGCATCTGCTGTGAGTGGGAGCAGATCTATCCCATCCCATCCCATCCCGGCCGGTAGCAGTGATGTTGGGGCTGCGCTGCCTCCCTGGGGCTGAGGTTTGTGGGGTGGCAAGGGGACGATGGCTTCGTCCCCCTCTTGGGGATGAATTTGCTGGGGTGCAGAATGGGGGTGAGAAGGGGAGACCGTGCCATCACGGGTACCCTGGCAGGAGGATGTGCTCCCTGTTTGCTGGAGGAATGGCTCGCTGATTGCCTGGCTGCAGTATTTGGTTTTTTCAGGGTGTATAAGGCATGTGGCTGTCTTTGTACTGTGTTCCTCCTGGAGGCCCTGTTTTGATCAAGGTTTCTAATTTATTCTGTCTTGTGTGAAAACCTCATTAAAGAGAGCCTCGGTGCCTTCGGGCACCATAAATACGCGCAGAGAGGATGGGAAGAGAGAGAAAAAGATTATTATTTGTAAAAAATGGGAGCTCTGCCATATTGACATGGTGCTGCTGAAGCTTGCTGATGCAGGCAGCCTCTCTTAGCAGAGCAGCACCGGGATGTCGATGAACGTCCCCGTGTCACTTTGGCTGATGGTGCAGCCTGGTGTGACAGCAGGTTTTGTAGTGATGCCTTCAGACTCCCTCCTCCCAGGTCCACGTGGCTGAAAACGCTTTCTTGTTGGCTTCCATGCCCAGCTGTGAGCCAGTACAAAACGCAGAACCAGTACAAAACACCTGGCAGCTGAAGGCAGTGGAAGCGCTGCCGTGGATCTCGGTGGATTTGGGCTTGGCTGTGTGTTTTTTGGGGAGTGGATGTTGCATTGGAGATGCATTCTGGTTTGCTTTGTGTAGTCTTTTGTGGGTGTTAAAATTGCTCCAGCTTTGTGAAGTTGTTTGGAGTTTGGATAGAGAGAGGGCAGTCCCCGTGGTTGGTGGCAGGCAAAAGGTAAAGGCTGCTTTTACAACATGGGTAATAAACCCCTCTAAATCCAGAGAAATTGCTGTGATTTTTCTGAGTTTTTGCGCATGTGGAGCAGAACCAAAATCAGCTCAGATGCCTTTAAACTGTGCTGGGGATCTGTGCACCAAATGGTGATTCCCAAATTATCACGCTTCTTTCTCCTTCCACACTATCAACCTGGGGACAGTGTCTCACATGTTAACTAGCTTTTAATGTGACACTTATACATTTAATAAATCCAAGTAGGTGGATCATTTTCAGGACTTGGAGGTATTATGGATATTATTTGACTGCTCAGAGTTAATGGTTAGAAGGCAGTGATTTGTTGTTTTCCAAGGACCTCACTGCTTCTCTCAACACTCGTCAAGCTTGAATAGGTGCTGCTTTTAATTGGATAATTCTTGAGTTCTCTTGAACTGAACATGTGGAAGGAGGACCCATGCACTGTGGGTGATGGTGACTTAAAAATTCTTCCTTCTTCTGGTTACTGCCTCTCTGCATCGCTCAGCATTGGTTAATTGGTGCACTAAATATGGGTGGCCTGGGACTTACTCAGATTTAAAAGCAATTTCAGCCTGGCCGCAAGGAATGGTTGCGGAATTAAAGGCTTTTTAATTGGGGCAGCAGGACATCCTGTGGAAAAAAAAAAAATAAATTGCTCAAAAATAATTCAGACCCTGGTTGGGGAAAGGGCCTGTTTGAGGAGCAGAATAAATCCACGGAGCACCATCAAAAAGCAAAGGAGCGTTGCACAGGGGCCTGAAGGCCACTTTTGTGGGCCATGGCACGAGGTCCCTGCTTCCCGGGGTGGTTTGCAGGGACGTGTGTAGGGCAGGGAGGATTTCTGAGGCTGCCCAGCCAGGCAGGGCCAGGCTATTCTTTGCTGAAGTGGAGCAGAGCACCCCGATGCTATTTCAGTCGTGATTCAAGTGCAGCACATCAAACCCAACAGTACAGGGAGAAAGCGCTCTGAAGTCGAGGTGAGCCTAAAATGAGCTCGAAAACCTGAGGTTTTTAGAGGTTTCTTGGATCTCATGGTCACGAACTGAGCTCCCATGTACTGCCAGTGCTTTCCAAAGGGTGTTGGTGTCATTGGAGGGCACCAACACACAGAGAGGGGCAGGAGCCCTTTGGAGGGCTGGTGTTCTGCATGGAAACTCCAGCTTGTAGTACAGATTGAATTCCCAAAGTGTGTGGTGTGCCATCATTCAGTTAATAATTAAAGTCCTGTCCCCCTCCTTCCCCAAAATGCTGGGGGAAGTGCAGAAGACTGAAGAAACCTACTGGCTTTTTGGGATGCTTTCACCCCAGCCATAATTTATTATTTTGAAAATCTGCTCAGCAGAGGCAGTGTTTGGTGCAGGTTGCTTGGGCTTTTCAGGGATCAAAAGAACGCCCATCCCAATAAGCTGCCAGGTGTAACTGTGCAGTGGGGCTTGGGGGGAGCTGTCCCTGCCCTTGGCAGTGGGGTGGAAAGAGATGGTCTTTGAGGTGCCTTCCTCAAAGGAAATTCTGGGATTCTGTGATTTGAACGTCTCTAATACATTTGTCTGTATTGTTTCTGGTCTTATCAAACGTGGTAAAGTTGAAGGGGGAAAAAAAACTCCCCTGAATTTTTGGAAGTACCACACGAGCTTCATTCTGATAGTCCTTGATCGAGAGCTGGAAAGAGAAAAGAAAGTTTAATTTTGGAGACTGTAACATGTTTCTTAAAGAAATGCAGTTACTGCTGTTGCTGGGCTTCACAGTTCACTCATCCAAATCAGGGGAGCAAACCTAGAGTGGGACAGAAGATGTCCTGCTGATGTTTCCTTAGTGTGCTACTGCAGTCCTGCTCTGCTGTCCAATTACACATCCATAATGAAAGAAAACCACAAATAAATCTTTATTGGGAAAGCATCTTCCGTCGGTTTTGCCTCTGCTAATTTGCTTGGATTTAAACAAACAACAAAATAAATCTCCCTCTGCTTAGCCATGACTCTGAAAGCTTTTTTTCTCCCTGACTTCCCAGCCTGGTCTGCCTTCTGTCTCCCTGATTTTGAGGCTGCTTGGAGGTAGCTTTTTCTCTTTAAATGGAATTAAGGCAAAACATATTGCCACTTGGAAAAAAAAAAAGAAAAGGACTTCAAGGAATCTCTGAAGTCCAGCAGCTTTGGGTTTTTCTAGTGCAGGAAAACTGGCAGCTTCCGTAGCAACAGGTGTGGTAGCAGAATTCCTCAGGTGGGTTTGCTGGACTGGCTTTTTGGGGTGCTGTGGGCACTGTCACATCGTTATTAGCTGGGGCAAGGCTTGGGAATTTCATCCCAGTTCTCCGTGTCTGGGGGACAACACGCAGTGGGGCTGCGTTGTCTAAGCCTTCACCAGGAAAAGAAGTAGGGAGAAACAGAAGTAAACCCAGCAGAAAAGGCTGTAAATCCTGTCTTAAGGGCTGGAACAGCCTTAAAATTGCCCCTTTCTGAACAGGTGGATGTGGAGAGGAGAGCTTTTGCAGCCTTGGCTTAAGAAGGATTTTTAATAGCTATCATCTCCTCCTGTCCACTGCAGCCTACTCCTTTAATTTCCTGGACTAAAAAAGAGCATTGCTGTTGGGAGTGTTTTACAATTTCCCTTGCTGGTCCATTAGTGTATTAGCTTAGCTCCCCGTGTGTTGAATGCCACTAAATGTCACTTGCAAATTTAATGTTGGGAGCACTGAGATTTGTGCTAATTGAATTTAAAGTCTTATACTTGAATTTGTTAAAATGGCAGAGTCAGACAATCGAAATGCTTTAACGGGAGAGTGGAGGAACACTTGCAGGTCTGCATTTGTGTAGATGGAAGGGGAGACCCTGAGCACCCAGATCAGGGTTTGATGGGGCTTTGCTGTCCCTTTTTACATCACAACGTGGTGGCAGCCGGCAAAATCCACTGTTGAAAGTCTTAATGCTTCACATCTGCTCTGGGTCATTGCTGACACCAACTTAACCTTAAATACTTGTGTAAAAATGGTGAAGATTGTAGAGGCTTTCAGTTCCATTGAAATTTCTGCTTCTCCAGCCATAGTTTTAGGCACTGCTGGGAAAAGGTTAATTGTTTGGGCTGTTGGTCTTTAAACTCAGTTGTCTGTGTCTGTCTGCTGGGGTTTTTATTGGGGACATTAGCAACTTTTGCACCTGAGGGTTTGTTGTTTCGGGAAGGGTTGGGGGTGTGGTTGTTCAGGGTGTTTTTTGTTCGGTTGATGTTTTCTGTGGGGTTTTTGTTTGTTTGTTTGTTTTTTGTTTGGTTTCTTGTTTTTTTGTAAAGGACAGTTTGTACAAAACCTCTGGCATGAAACACTTCTTTATTCTTAACATCAGCCAAATACCCAAGGGTTGGATAGACACAGAAAAGGAGACCCTACTGCTGTGCTTTGTGTGGGGTAAAGTGTGCAAGAAATTACCCTTGATGGGAAAAGAGTCATGGAGGTTGGTCCTTGGCTTTCCAAGCGCTGTAAATCTGTGCCTCCCTAGACAGCACAGTGCTTTTAAGAAGTTTGTCTTGAAACGCTTCCATTAAATCTCCTGATGCCAGGCTTTGACCTTCTGCCATGGAGCTGGCATTCCATACGGGCTCCTGGCATCGGAGCTCTCCTGCCACTTTCAAGTAAAATCTTATCAGGCATTGAAAAGTTTGACTCTGCAGTCGAGCACCGTGCCAAAGCTGTAAAAGCCCTATTTGTACACAAAATGGATTTTTGCTTGCTGGGAGGGCTGGGGTAGTGCTTCAGTAACTGCAGGAGTGGCTTTGAGTCTACACAGGAATGAAAGAGCTCCATCCAAATCGAGCTTCTCCTCTGCTCTCAGGTGTGCACTCTGCCTTCCGGCTGTCCCTGCCTGGAGTTGTACGTAGGCAGGTTATATCGCTCTGGGAAACTTTGTCAGGGAAGCTGATTTAGAGCTGTTTGAAAGGCTTAAAAATGGCTCTGCTGTTTGGATGGTGGAAAAGACCTTGAAAGCGCCTTGAGAGCGACTGCTGCTGGAATACCTGGAAATACCAGCAGGTGAGCTGCTTCCAGAGCCCTTCTCCGAGGGAGTGCTCCAGGGTGTCCTCCTTCAGTGCTGGCAGCCACGAAAACTGTGGCTGCTCCATCCCTGGCAGTGCCCAAGGCCAGGTTGGACATTGGGGCTTGGAGCAGCCTGGGACAGTGGGAGGTGTCCCTGCCTGTGGCAGGGCTGGCACTGGATGGGCTTTAAGGTCCTTTCCAACCCAGACCACCCTGAGATTCTGTGGTGCATCAGGTCTCAAACCCCGCTTGCTTTAACTGGGAGGGAAAATCCAGCACTTGTGGGTGACTGGGGAGCTCAGGGTGAGCTTTGCCCCTTACAGGGGGTGCCGGTGGCCTGTGGATGGGGAGTGTCTGGGGAACACGTTTTTAAGGGAATAATTAAGTGACCCGGACTCAGAGGAAGGGAGAGGAACACACATGTTCCAAAGTGCTGAAGTTTGGGGGTGCTCAGCAGAGGCAGTGGAGGGGAGGTGATGCCCAAAGCAGAGCTGTGAACAAGGCAAGAGTGGACAGAAGAGAGGGGGTGCAAGCTTGTGAGGATCCCTGCTAAATGACTCGACAGAACACGTTGTTCTCTTCCCACCGGCACCTTTGGGATCCGCGTTTAATGGAATCATGGTTTTATGGAGGCTCTCCACCCTGGGAGAAGCTCGCCCTTGCCAAAAGCAATACTCAGTAATGGGCTGGGGGCTGTTATCTGCTCTACATGAAACACTGCAAAAACCTTATTTTGCAGTAATGAGCAATTACCCACAAATTAACAAAACTCCTTGTCAGATATTGCCTTTGTTTTTGTGCCCGTGCAATTTCCTAATTCAGTTTTGCTCCCTTTCAAAGCATAAATAGATGGGTTATCAAAGGACATTTTAAAAACAAAAACAGGGCCCTGAGCACGTTTATCAGAAGGGGATTATTTGAGTTCTGATGGTTTGTTCAGAATTTCTCTGCTTGCAAGAAAACGAGTGTCTGTGCTGAGAAGACACAGACCCATCCAGCCACGTGTCTTGTATCCAAGAATTGTAATGTTTTTGAGAGGGAGTGCCAGAGTTCAGCCACGGGTTCAGGAAGGGTAAGTGGCTGGGAGAATGCTTGTGGAGATGACAGTCACAGGCAAATCTTCATTACCTCCTTCTCTGAGCAAGACTAACCCCAAAGAAATGTCAGGTTTCTCAGGGTCCTGTTGGCATTTGGAGACATCCAAGGAAGGAGATGGGCTCCTTTGGGGAGTTCCCACCTGGCATGGAGAGAGATCCTGCAAGCTTGATTCAGTGCTAAGGGATGAGAGGGAGGAACCTGAGCTCCAGCTGACATTGGATACAGGTGCACCAGATTGATGCAGTAAGGGCCATTAGCTGCTTTCTTCTCTGTGCCTGGCTGCCTGAGTTGATGTCCTTAATGAACTGCTCCTTAAATATCTTAACTTCTGACTGCTGCTCCTTAACGCGTGGTCCATCAGGGCACCAGTGAATTGAGCAGCGTCATTTTGAACTGTCTGCAGGGAACTTTCCTTGGCCACTTTATTGAGTGGCTGCCAGTCTAAAATCCTTTTATGACTCTTCCTGTTAGACTTCTCCTTCACCAATATTGTACTTAATGCAAACAATCTCCTTTAACCTCTTTGTAATCCCCCCTCACACTGCAATTGTGCTTTAGTGCTGCCCATTTGTAGTTGGAGATGAGCAAATATTTAAAACAATTGTCCACTCTACAGAATGTTGGTCGACTTCATAGATTGTTTTGTCTTTTGTTTGTTAACTCCGTGGGGATCTCATTTCCACGTCCAGGACATCCATTTAGGTCTTTCTAAGGTGAAAGTTTGGAAAGCAGACTAGAAATCCTGGGGAATGAGTGCTGTATTTGTTCACGTGGTTCCACGGTTATGGCTGTGTGTTGAAATTCAGCCTGCAGGATGTGATGTCATGCTAATAAATTAATGACTTGTGTTTATTTGAAGATTGGATAATAACCCAGGCATGGGATAATAACCCAGGGAGCACTTGGCCCTTCTGCTCTGTGCTTCCCAGAAATTGTGACATGGATAAAGCTTTGCCTGCCTCTGCCTTGCCGCCCTTTTCAGCACGTGTGTTACGGGGTGGGAGCTTTGTACTCATGCAGAGACACCCTGACACCTTGGGGAGGGGGCTTGGACCTGTGTTCTGTCACGGGAGCTGTGGGGATGCTGAGCTCCCAACCTTTGCAAGGTGCAAGTTCCAAACGCTGGGCTCACTGCGCGTGCAGAACTCATCAGAGATGAGCTTTAAGGCCCCTCCCAAGCCAGGATGGAACCATTCCACGATTCTGTGTTCACTGGAGAAGAGCTTGTTGGATTTCTCGGCCTGGCTGTCACTGGTGTGTTCCTCTCCGAGCGAGGTTGTGGTGGCAGGGTGGCTTGTGGCAGGCAGAGGCTTCCCACCCTGGCACCCAGGGGAGGAGTGAACACCTCAGAGCTGTAACCTCTGATCCCTATCACTGAATCCCCGCTTGCAGGTTCAGATTTCATTCCCAGAGAGACCCAAGGTTGGGGTACATCTGATCAAAGTGAGCTTTCTGGGCTGGTTTCACTCATGGCTGTCGAAGAGCTGTTTTTTCTTCCCTCACCTTCTTGTATTCCCAGTTTCCAGCGTTAAAGGGTGTTCCATGAGGTTTTGGGGATGTGCTCTGTGGTTTGCCTGGCAGGGCAGGGCCTTATCAAGAGGGAAATAATAACACAGGGGGAAACAGCAGAGCAGGGAATATCAGTAACGGGCTTCCTCCAGGTCTGTGTCATGCAAAGCATTAATGACATTTTCTGCACCCCTGAAGTGGAGTAACTTCTGCAGTGACTCTGTCAGCTGTGTCAACAAACTCGGTGCTTGGGACTGATGCGTTGGTGGCTTTATTTTTATTTAAAAATGAGAGGCAGCTGAGGGTCTGCAGGAGGCTGAACTGAAGTGGGTGTTGCTCTTGGAAATAGCTGGAGGAGACTTGCTGCTGGTGAACAGCCAGTGCAGGGACAGGATGTGTGCAGACAGCTGGGAGTGCTCAAACTTGCTTGCTTCCAGTACTGTCCTGGATTGGGATAGCTGGGACAGGGCCCAGTGCGGCTTGTGGGGTGTATTCCAGTGTCACACTTGCACACCAGACTGTTCCCTGGTCAGTCGGTGCTGCTCGCTGTTGCACAGAAGGACTCAGGCACCGGGGAGTCTCTTTGCCTGGGACTGCTGGATTTGGGGGTGCTGGAGCAATGCTTGAGTGCAGAATGGTGCTGTAGAGTTCTTGCATCCTTTTTGTCTTCATGCTGCTGATGGTCATGGAAGAGGCCCCACAAACTTCAGCTGGAGGGGAGGGAAAGTCCATTTGTTTCCACAGGCACTGCAAAGTGAAACGTGGAGAATTTGGGGAGCTGAACATGCTGATCCTGCTGTCTTTGTAGCCTTAAAAATGGGTGAAGAATTAAAGCAAATAAAACGAGGAATGGTTTCTGTAGTGGCTTCTCCGGAGGCAGTATTATCTTCTTCTGGTTCTGAGGATTTGTTTCCTTTCCCGGTCTGCTTTAAAAACATTTCCTTTTTCATAAAAGCAGTGAATTACTCCATGGACATTTATGTGAAGGGACTTCTGGGTGCTTAATAACCTACTTCTTTTATTTGGGCTGTAGTTTTTAAAACTGAAGTGTTCGAGTCAGGCCCTTAGAAGACAGATTGTCCTGCACGATTGTCTGGAGCAAAGTACCTTTCTGCTTTTAATTGGGGTTTTTATTGCTATGATTTACAGCGGCAGGGTGAGGGCAGCACCGTTCCTCCAGTGCCTCAGACAAGCGGGAAGAGAAGGAGAAGGAGCAGAGCTATTCCTTATCTGGACACTTCCTTAGGTGCTTACAGAGCTGTGTACTTCAACAATTCCTCCATGTAAGTGTTGAGGTGCAGCAAAGCGACACGGTTTTGAGCACAGCATTTACTACAAGTATTCTCAGCGTGACTTTGCAAATATTCCCTTGTGCAAGTTCAGCTTGCCCACCTGTGGTGCTGCCTCTTGTCATCGGAGTGCAGGAGGATTGTGCAGGGCTCAGAAATGCAGCGAAAATCAGACGCTCTGAAATCACCTCTCGGCACGGTCCTTGTGGCCTTCTGGACTGGTCTGCTCGCTGTTCCTCCGTGTCCATTGCCACCTCCTCATGTCCATTGCCACCTCCTCATGTCCACTCCGAGGTCCTCGAGTCCACTCCCACCTCCTTGTGTCCACTCCCGCCTCCTCGTGTCCATTCCCATCTCCGCGTGTCCTTTCCCAGCTCCGCGTGTCCATTGCCACCTCGTGTCCACTCCCAGCTCCCCAGGGCCCTGTCCCATCCCCTGAGCCCCAAGTCCTGCCCGGCTTTGGGAGCCCTGCGCTGCATTTGGGGTTTTTGGTAAGGTGGGAGGGGAGGGGAATTTGACATTTCAGCGGCAGCTGCCTTTGCCAGGTCAGCCGCCCTGGTTGTGTGTGCTGTTCCTGTGCTCAGAATCCGGGAATACTGTTCTGGCAAGGTTGTCAAACTTGGATTCTCCTGTCATGTGGATTCTCCTGTCGTTTCCTAGAAACTTTGGGGAGGGGATGAAAGCGATGGAGATAGTTTTTAACAACTGGTGATTCAGTCCTTGAAGCGTAAACTGGAGTTTTTAATGTGCTGAAGAAGGAAACAAAGCCTGGCTTGGTAAGGACAGCATCAGAAATTTAGGGGCTGTGTTGATTTTTCTTTTGTATTACAGTTTATGGAGAATATTTTGCTTTTTCCTTAATTAAACCGCTTTTGCAATGTGTGTCAGTCCACCTTAAATCCCGTGTGGGAAGACCCGTGGCTGTATCTGATGAGGGCAGAACCTTCTCCTGCTTTTGGGACTTCAGATCCCCTTTTTGCAGCTGGGCTGTGCCATCCAGGTTGTTTTGCATCCTTTCCCCGGTCAGGTTGTTGAGCAAGCTTCCAACTGTGGGGTTGTGGGGTTTGGGACACCCCTCCAAGTGCTGCGTTATGGGGACTGGGACACCTCCAAATGTGGGGTTACAGAGACTGGGACACCGCTCCAAGTGTGGGGTTGTAGGGTTTGGGGCACCCCTCCAAGTGTGGGGTTGTGGGAACTGGGACACCTCCAAATGTGGGGTTACAGGGATTGGGACACCTCCAAATGTGGGGTTACAGGGATTGGGACACCTCCAAATGTGGGGTTACAGGGATTGGGACACCCCTCCAAGTGTGGGTTATGGGGACTGGGACACTCCTCTAAGTGTGGGGTTACAGGGGTTGGGACACCCCTCAAAGTATGGGGTTCCAGGGGTTGGGACACTCCTCCAAGTGCAGGTTATGGGGACTGGGACACTCCTCCAAGTGTGGGGTTACGGAGATTGGGACACCCCTCCAAGTGCGGGGTTGTGAGGATTGGGAGGATGCCTTGCCACACTTCCTTCCCGTTCCTTTAAGACCCAAAACGCCGAGCCGAGCTGCCAGGGCGAGGAGGGAGGATCCCCATCCTGCTGGTTGCCAGGGGACGTGTCTGGCTTCTCCCCAAGGTGGCTGCGAGGAGCCAGGATCGAGCTGGAGGCATCCCAGTGCCGCTCCCGCCCCGGTGCCAGGTGTCACTGTGCCGGGTCACTGTGACCTGCCTGCCCTGCAGGACATCCCCCTGCATCTTCACATCCATCCAAGTTCCAAGGTCTGCTTTTCCCAGCAGGAATGTGAGGCTGGAGTCAGGGATCAGCATCCCCCAAGGGCAGGGCAGGGCAGGGAGGGAGAGCTGGCTGCAATTCCAGCTGGGGGTGGTCCCATTCCAGCAATTAGGAGGAATTAATTGCTTGGCCGGAGCCCCAAGACGTTGCAGATGGCTCTTAGAGGGATGGAACAGATTCCCGACCCCGAGGTGTGTCCAGTTTTGGGGCCTGTGGCTGGGGGGAGGTGGATCCAGAAAGCACATTTTTGGCAGATCCGAGGCCAACTGGCTCATCAAATCTGCAGTAGAAAAGTTTCTTTTGCTGAGAAGTGGAATATCTTGTACTGCTGATATTTCTAAGGATGAGGGAGCTTAAATTTCTTCCCTACGTTGGGAACTGGAAGCAGACAATCCCTGTTCTGGGCTGTTCCACAGAAATGGGCACAACCAACCATTTTCAGATGGGTTTGTTTATTGTCATGACTTTGCTGTTTTTATGCAGTGCTCCTCTTGGTGTTATGTTCCCGTTATCCCTTTTGAACAAGGCGTCTGTGCATTCCAGGGAAGGTCTTTTCCACTGATAGTGGCTCCTTGCTTATGAGCACAGGATTCCTCTGCAGCCCCAGCAGCACTTTTCCATTTTATGGAAGATTTAGCTCAATTTTCCACCCTATTTTCTGTTAATTTTTAGAGAAAATATGTTGCTTTGTTCAGGTCAAATTTGCAAATACATCGGTGGAGCTCAGTTTTTCTCTTTCGTGCCAACTGAGTGCTTTTGCACCTTTCATGGATCGTTTGGTGACCTGTTGAAGCTGGAGGAGGCTGTTGGGCTTTTGCAAAGCTAATGGAAACCTTGAGTAAGGGATGCTGTACAGGAAATGGCCTCTCGAAAAGGGAAGTAGTGCAAAAGCCAGGGATGTTTTCCTTGATCACAGACTGGTTTGGAAGAGATTATTAATCCCTCACATGTGCCCAGGTGCAGCCTGCAGACTCCCAGCCCGGTATTTTTGACAGGAGCAGACCACAGCAGGGCATCCCCTCCCTCCCTCTCCAATCCAGTATTTTGGTTTCTTCAGGGAACTCGTGTGTCTTTCAAAAACCACAGTTTGGTAACTGGGTGTGAAAGTTTGCCGCAGAAACTGTCAGGAGTGAAAGAGGAAGGCAGCTGAAACACCAAATTTTCCAATACTTTGCAAAAACAAAGCTGTGAGGGCGGCAGGGATGGGGGCATGGATGGGGCTGAAGGGGTCAGTCAGGGTGAAATCACAGTCTGGTTCTGTTCAAAGTGAAAGTGTGTGTTCCCCAGCTGCAGTTCTCAGGATCGAGCTGTTGCTCCCGGGGGAGGCGGGGGGGAAAGCTGTGGAATTCCGGGAAAGCTGTGGAATTCCGGGAAAGCTGTGGAATTCCCGGCAGGTGCCCTCTGCAGCACAGCCAACAGAACTTTGCCAGGTGCCAGATCTGAGACTGCTTCTCACAGCTGCCGTGGCCAGGTTTGGCTGTCCCAAAGGGCTTTTCCCGTGAAGAAGGCAGAGACTTGGCTAACAGAGCGCTCTCCAAAGCTGACTCTGAAAGGATATCTTGTTTCATATGGAATTTTTACGTGTATACCCATCAAAGCCTAGGAAATTACCATCCCTTACCTTTTGTTCACCTGCGCAGGAAGTGTTGCAGCAATGCCTGGAAGAAGCAAGGTTAAAAAAGCAGTTACTGTAGCCTGGCAGGGGTGTGTTGTCCAGAAACCTTTTCCAAGTTAAATTCCTTTTTCAAGTTGATGGCTTTTAGGCCAAGACAGAGGGTAGAAAACTTCCAGCACGTGAAACGAATTTCTGCTGCGAACTATGGGAACCTTTGAAAGTTGAACTAACTTTCGTGGCTGGAAGTTTCAATTTATTTAATTTATTTTGCATCCTTAGGGCTCGGCTGTACTTGTTTTGTTGCGTTAGTTTATTTATGGACACATTGTGCTGTTCTCCCACAGGGATGACCCCTCAACTCCAGCGAGTCATCTGCCACTTGTAAATGGTGGTGTTAAGCCTGTTTAAAATCTTTTAGTGAGATTTAGAGGTCATCTGCATCAGACTAGGGGTGTAAGGGTGGTTAACACAGAGCAATTGCCACTCTTGTAGCTGGTTTCTAGACTAGGTGTCACAGGTGTCATCCTGTAACTTCATGTGCAGCAAACGAGTCAGGTGCAAGCCCAGCTTGAACTCCTTGCCCTCAGTGCCTTTGTGTGCAGGTGGCTCGTTTATTCTTTCCTTGCAGTGGCCAGAAGAATCTCTTTTCCCAGGAGACCCCGAGTCAGTGTCAGGAGAGGAATGTTCCCGCTGAATTTGGTGTGTGGGGCAGCTGAGGGCAAAGCCCCACTGGGAGTTGGAGCTCTGTGGTCCCTCCCTGAGCACGATGTCCTGGCAGGAGCTTTGCTGCTCACCCGCTCTGTTTCACAGCCACGAGGGAACAAAACACTCCCAGCACACGGAGAGCAGATCCCCTGCCTCTGGACACGCAGGGAACAGGCTCTGTGTGTGGAATTTGGGAGCAGGCTGCACCCCAGCCGAGCCTCCAAGCTCCTCTGCAGACCCGCCCTGGAATTCGGTGCTCCCAGCGGGTGAGTATGGATGGAATTCCTGTGCCATGCCTGCATGTGCTGCCTTCCAGCTCCCTCCTGCTTCCCTCTGATGGCTGTGGCAACAGCAGAATGGAAAAAAGCAACACGTAAGACAATTTTAGTGTGAGAGGAGAAATGCTGCCTCACTTCAGCTGCACTTAACCCCTGGCTTTAAGTGGCTATGAGAGATTTGTGAGATGTGCTTGCTACGTTTAAGAAATGAAAAGCCTCGCTGTGAGAGAGGGGAGGAAGGAGCTGCAGCAGAGCTTCAGGCTGGTGAAGGCACTTCTAGGTGTGCATCCCTTCCTTGCTTGCTGTCTGAGGTGCAGAATGGGCTCTCCAGCAAGAGGAGCTGCTTCCGGAGGAGGTGTGCTTGATAATGGCCAGTTTGCTGATCTTTCCTTAACTCTGCTTTCCTGCCTTGTGCTGGACTTGCTGCCCAGGTCTGGCTGTGGAACTCTCTTGCTCTGATGCACCCGTGGTGCACTGAGTTTGGCTACTGCCTTTGGTTGGCATGACGTGTAAAGGAGTTTCACTGACTTGTGGGTTCTCATACCAGAGGTTTCCTTGCTGAGCCACCACTCAGGAGTCACCTGCTCAATATTCCTCCTCCATACCTGACCCAGCTTGTTCAGTCCTGTTCTTTCCCTGTGAAGCAAGAGCCAAAAAAGTAGCATCTGCTCAAATTCACAAGGATCACAGAATCGTTTAGGTTGGAAAAGCCCTCCCAGCCCATGAAGTCCAAGCTGTGCCTGATGCCCACCTTGTCCCCAGCCCAGAGCACTGAGTGACCTCCCTGGGCAGCCCCTGCCCACCCTTTCCAGGAAGAAATTCCTGCTGATGCCCAACCTGACCCTCCCCTGGCACAGCTTTCAGGATGGTGACAGGCTCTGTAAGCAGCTTGTGCCTGCGGGGAAGCCACGTGAGACGGTGACATCCATGTGCCAGTACAAATCTTGACTCCAGAAATACTCCGTGTGAGGTGAAGGTGTAGCTGTTTTAACAAAACACGAAGTGGAAATGTCTCATTCTCGGTGTTTCCAAGTTTGCTTGCAGCTGTCGTGCCTGTGCCCGTCCTTTCTTTCCGTCCTGCATCAGGAGTTACGACCTAAAAATAAACTGTGTTGTGCAGAGGAGTGGGAAATGAGACAGAGCAGCAGTGACTTCAGGTTTCACTGCTCTGTGTGTGTGCCCTGTGCTGAGAGGGTTCTGCTGGTCAGGGAACTCCAGCTGGGGCTGCGCAGTGCAGGCTGGCATCACCGAGCTGGGGCTGAGCTAGTGCTCCCCTGCTCTCTGCCCTGCTGTTCAGCCAGACCCCAAATTAAAAAAGCCCAGGGGTGTGAAGAAGGCAAAAAGGGTTATTAGGGTTTCTCTGAGGTGAGGATAACCCCTGTAAATCTCTGAAAGGGAAGGGAACAGATCTATTTGCTGTGCTGCCGTGCTCTGCAGTGGCTGGGGAAGGTCTCTGGTGAGGTGGCCATGAACTGCTCTGTCACCAATTGACACCGCTCAGGGGGCACTGCAGTGGGGTTTGCTCTGCCTGGGGTAGACTGGTGACTTCATTGGGCTAACTGGGACAGCTGTGTCATTTCACTGGTGTTTGGAGAAGAAATGGAGTGGACAGTGAGGCTGAAAGTCGCTTTTGTATTCCAACCTCTTTGTCTACTTCAGTGTTGACATTAAATCCATCGGTACAGGGCAGCTTTGCCTGTTGCTCTTTGTACTTTGACAGCAAGGACTGAAATCTCTGTTTAAGCTGGAAACTGGCCCCAGCTCTTGTGCCTCTTGCAGGATGACTTCTGTGTGTTTCAGAATCAGGCACAGGTTTGGAAAGCCTGTCTTTCAAAGGTGCAGGGGCCCTGTGAAACCTGGCAGTGCTGCGTGAGCCTTTTGGTGTATGACAAGCCTGCCTTTCTGCCCCTCCAGTGCTTTCAGAGGTGCAGGGCAGTTCTTTCACCTCTTTTTAAAAATTGTCTCTTAAACTAAGCCTTGAGGATCTTACGTGACCTGCTGGTTTTGTAGTCTGTACCTCAGGAAGTGCTGCGATTGGGTTGGCATGCTGCATTTAGGCAAAGCAGCTAATTTTGGCACTTAGTGTGCCTGGTGTAACTACTTTTCTCTGAGGTGTAGGTAAAAAATAGGAAATGAAGTCTGTTTGGTTTAAAATCACACCAGGCAAATCCCGGCTTGGAAGGCAGTAGGAGTAAGTGAAGGTCCATGTGGGGGTTTTTTTCTGTTTATATTTGGTTAATTCTGCTTTTGCAGTAGAAAGAGGTAAGTCCATTGATTAATTGGGCAGTTTATGGATGTGAGGAACTGATGCAGAACCAGCTTGTGGTTGGGAATCTTTAAACAGTAATCTTTCCCCCCTGGCAGGGGGAAAACAACGAAGCCATGTCCCAAGAAAAACATGGACCTGGAGCTCTGGGGTGGCGACCCTGCAGCGATAGATGAGGAGACAGCACAGGAAAATGCTCCAGAAGAGTAGAGTGGGAGATAAGTGTCCCCTGCCCTCTCCAGGAACATTCCCCAGGCTCAGTAGCCTGGCCTTGGCAACAGGGTCCAGCACATTTTATTTCCTCAGCTAAAGCAGGGATCGCGTCTGCAGCAGCCTTTAAATGAGAAGAGCTCCGAGCTGGAAAACGAGCGGCTGCTTTGCTGCTTTGAGGCAATAACATCCTTAATATTCCTGTCTTCCAGCCCTGCGCCCCTGGGATAACTGGGATGAGCTGAATTGTGATTGTTGTGTGTGACTGTCGTGCTTCTGTCTCTGGTGTGATTGATCCCTCTTGTGTCGAGCGACAGCCTCGCTGAGTGCTTGGGGCAAAGCTGTATTTTAAGGTGGGCGCGACTATTTTGAGGCTGGAGGACAGCAGGTGATCTGCAGGCTGGCTGGGTTTCACTCCTGCAAGGGAAATTGTGGGCCAGGCTGCAGGGAAATTCCCTTTATTTTGATAGCGGTTTTCTGGAGCCTGCTTGCCGGGGAGGACCCCGTCAGTTTTGGGTTTCCCTGCTGCACCGTCAGTTTTTTCCCTGCTGCTTAATCAATGATCTGCTCTGAAAAAAGCAAGCAGGACAGAAATGACACCCTTGCTTCATCCTCGACCTTGCTGTAACAACGCTTTGCAGCTCATTACTAAGAGATTACACTTTTTGTTCGTAGCTTTGCTTTAGCAAAATAGTCTTTCACGGCTGGAAAGCCTTAAGGAAAAAAACTTTCTGGCAATATCTGTAGGAGTTGCAGCTCTTTGCTGTGCAAATGCTGAAATCTACATCTTGCTTTAATGTTTCGCAGAGCTGAAATATTTTTGGGTAAACAAAGCATTTCACATACTGTTTAAAGTGCTTACAGGCAACCTTTACCCCCAGAGTGGAATGCAGCCATCGGGAAAAGTGCAGCGGGAACAAGGACCTCTAACAGAGTTGATGGCCAGGAGTGGGATGGAGTGGGGCAGCGTGTCGTATCTAAATGTTAATTTTGATTGGCATATCACATTCCAAGCCATTTACTGCACGAGAAATTGCTGGCATCCATAACCAGATAATTTTTGGTTTATGGAACAGTCTGCAGGAGGTTTTTCTCCCCCAAATTCCCACTGGATGTTGCTGGGTGAGTAAGTAGGAGCAGCTAGAAATGTGCTGGAAAATTGTGGTGTGGCATCTTAGGAATCATGGAGGAACCTTCTGAGATAAAGCCTGCTTTGCTTCCAGGGGAGAAACACATTTCTGGTATTTGTTACTTTACAGTAAAGAATTTCTAAAGTCTCTCCCACGTGTTCTTGCGGAGGGGAAGAGTTTTTCCCAACCTGGTGTCTGTGAGAGAGCAAAGCCTCCCAGCTCGTTAGCCAGCCGTGTAAACATACCTGGGAGCCAGCAGCAAGGATTTCTTTGCCCCCCTCCCTCTGCCTGGGAGAGGTGGGATGCGGCAGGAACTGGAATCCCAAGGAGTGGGCAGTGGCACGTAGACTCCTCTCTGGAGGGACGTGTCCGACTCCTTGCCAGATAACGTTGTGGATCCAAAGAGTTTCAGTGGGATCGAGTTGCAGGGAGTGGGGGGAAGCGGAGCAGCTACTGGGTGGGATGAGAGATTCCCGAAGGGTTACTAAATCCGTGCTCATGAAGCTCCTGGAGCTGGGAGTAGCCAAAACCTCAGGCAGAGCCTTGTCTGGTACAGGGCAGTGTAGCTGCTCTTAAGCGTTGATTTAACTGGTACAGCTGAGCAGCTTTGAGGGTTGGGCTTTGGGAAGTGGGGTTTTTTTGCTTGTTTTCTGTATTTTTGCTTGTTTGGGGTTTTTTTGTTGTATGAGGCTATAATGGAAATAAAAACCCTAAAGCTTGGGGTGACGGACTTTGAGGGTTGTAATAGTGGAGGCAAACACCCAAGTTTCACTGAGTGTTGGCAGCACCAAAAGGAACCTGCAAAAAGTAGTCCCTGGTCTTGGGTGTGCTGACTCCTGCCCAGAGGTGCCGAGGGGGCGATACTTTCCCTTTTCCCATTTGTCAGCCTTTCTTTGATGGAGTTTCCCTGGGCAGGAAGGTGAATTGCAGAGGTTGAAATGGGATAGCTGCCCACGCACTGCGTGCCTGCAAGTTTGCTGGTCTGATACCAGTACAAGTACCGTGCAAATCTTCACTTCAGATGAGACCCACATATGGATGGAATGATATTTTAAGAGCTCAGAGAAGCCTCCTTTATAAATTTAAGTGCCAGCAGCACATTTTTTTATACTCAGATCTTTTAACTGCTGCAGTGACTTGGGGAGAACTGCTTGGGCACATTGTGAGGTGTGGCTTTTTTCACTTCAGTGGAGCTCTCAGGGTGCTTCACAGAGCAGGTTGTTTTTAACTGTCCTGAGATGTATCCCCTGCCCAGGAGAACCAGGGCATCCTTGTGGAGTTGGCCGTGCTCCACGTGTCCTTGGAGCGAGCTCCGTGCCTGTGGTGACGCAGGGCGGCCGACAAAGGAGACATTCAGTCACCAGTGCAGGATCGTGTTCCCCCTGAGCCTGGACTAATGCTCTTAACCCTGCTGGGGCTGGAAGAACAGCCAGCAGGCCTGGGCTGGTGCCCTGCTCGTTTCCTGTAATCTCTGCAGGCTGGAAATGGCTCTGTCTCTCCACTCTGCCCTTTGGGATCTGCAGGGATCCCTTTGGGATCTGCAGGGAAGCACCAGCAGCCATCCTGGTCTCCCTTCCTCCTTCCCAGGCCATCACACCACTGCTGTGCAGCAATCATGTTCCACTTAGCAAAGTCTCATCCTCGTAGGAATTGTTCTGACGTTACAAACTCAGAAATCTTACGGTTTCTCCGCTCTCTGATCCACAAAGACCTTTCTTCCAAAGCAGTTATTGCAATTCCTGTCTTTGCAGTGGCTGAGTCTCAGCTGTTAGATGGTGAAAGGTGGGATATGTCTGAGGTCCTGTTGTTTCAAGGCACCTGCAAAATGGGAAGAGCTAAGTTTAAACTGCTGTGGCTTGTTTCTGAATCAGTGGGTGACTTGACAGGGAGGCTTTTGGCTGTGAAGTCATGGATTTAAACATATTGGGAATTCTGACTTTATCTACAGGTCAAGGTGAACCATTTCTGTCTCCATGCTTTAGCAGAAGCATGTGGGCCATGCCTGTCATGGAGTCCTCAGCTTCCATCCCATTCTCCTGCAAAACCAGAATAGGTCCCAGTCCCTGGAAAATGGTTCATGAGATGCCAAACACCAGTTTGATTGGTAAAATTAAGCAGTGTAATAAGCAATCTGAAGTGGTTCCTGTGGGTGATGGACAACAGGAAACTTCACTGGTGTCATTGCAGTGCATAATTCTGGTCATTCCCTGAATTCCTTATCCCCAACATGTCTGAATGATCAGACCCTGGATTTTTATCTTGATGGGTCTGGCTGTGAACACCCTGACAAGGCCCCAGCTGTGAGTAGTTGCAGTGTGTTTCACGTTATTAATGTTTTCTAACCTAGTCATAACTTGCTTTCTTAGAGTTAATCAATCTTAGCTTTTTCTCTTCAAAGTATTTTCGGGTGAGTCTGGGGAATTCTGAGCATCTCACCTTTTAGGGACAGTTGAAAATACCAGTGTGTGCCCAGTGTCCAGGCATCCTTGTAGGGCCAGGGTTTCCATGTGTCTCTGGGGCACTCGGCTCCCTGAGGAGTGAGAAGACTCATAGCAGCACTGGGGCCAGATTTGTGGGGAGGAGTGTGCCCTGGAAGGTGTTCTTTGGAAGGACGAGCAGCAATGAGATGGGGAGGAGGTCTGAGAACAGGACTGATTACTTTGGAAACAGGGAAAGAGTCTCCTGCTGCAGGAGTCGGGTGCATTCAGGTCACCGTGATACTGCAGGAACTGAGTAGAAGGAATCCCATGAACAAATCCTGCTAATTCACATAATTATGTTGCTGCTGATTGTGGTAACAGCCATTTTTTTCACTTTTTGGGACACTAGGAATGAGTTTGCAGCGTGCTGGCAGGTCTCCTACCAGCTTTCCATGCCCAAAAGATTGAAGGGATGTTTCTGGGCTGCCTCCCTGAGTTCATCACTGCACTATTTAGTGGTTCCCTAGTGCAGATCTGTCTACTTAAACCAAATGAGGCTCATTCCTTCCCCTTCACATTGCCATTAGCTGGATGATTTTATTGTCTCTGCAGGAAGAGAGCAGAGACAAGCAACTGTAGATTAGGAACAATTTGCAAAATAGTTCAGTGATTAGCACGCCTGTGGAGATGTTTTTCTGTGTAAGGACTGCACCACAAATTTTACTGGCTCCCTGTGCTCAAAGAATTAACTGTGAGGAGGATTAAAATGATATCTTAGACATCAGCTAAATGTCCTCTCAAAATCCCTTACGTTGCCTCTAAATCAATTAACTTGATTTCTTTAATCCACAAGCAAACTGGGTTGGTGAACTCGTGTGGGTGATCCATTTAGGCTGAACTTCTCCAGAGTATTTTAAGGACTACTCCAGTACTGGTGAAATGGTGAAAACAAAGGAGCCCAAGGTGGAAATACCCTGTGCTAGGGTGTGAAATGAAGATGCTGCTTAATCCAGCCTTCACAGACATTCCCGATCCTTGCTGGTTATATGGAATAAGAAAATAAGACAAGAGCCTGCTCTTGCTGCATTTGCCACGGTGCTGCTTGTGTGGATGTGTGAAGTGGGAAGGAAAAGGCAGAGGAGAACCCTCAACTCCAAAGCTTCGCTGGTGAACAGCTCAAGGAGTTCTGTGGAGTCTCCAAAAGTGGCACTCAGATGTGGCTGCTTAACTCTCCTAAATCCTGGTTTGCTGTAATTGCCCATGGGTGATAAGGACGGTAGCATTCACCTGGAAAACATCTGAGTATTGATAAGAGGAATCCCGTGCTCTGTCGGGGAATCCTGCAGCTCTCCACTGGCTGTAACATCTCCAGGTGCATTAGCCAGAGCTGCAGCTCCCACTCTGAGCCTGCTGCAGGCTGTGCTGGGGACAGTGTGAGCTCGGGTGCTGGGAATATTCTGGGCATATTCTGGGAATAAGCCAGCAGAGCTCTGGAGGTGTTTGGGGTCCTGTTGCCTGGCGGTTCTCAGCCGTGTTGTGACACGGAGAGCAAGGCTGGCAGTAACTTCACTCATTAATTTTCACAGCATCAGAACCTCCCGGGTTCCTTCTCAGCTGCTGCTCCTGCACGAAGGGCGAACCCTGTGGCTCTCAGAGCAAGGGGTGGCACAGCCAGAGCCGAGTGTTGTCACGTTAGGTGCTAAAATAGCAGCGGGCTGGTCCCGTGCCGCCCCGGCTCGGCATCACTCAGCAGCTCCAGGAGCTGAGCCGTTTCCACAGGGATGCTGAGTCCAGGGAAACAGGGCCCTGAGCCGGCAGCTCGTCCCCAGCACAGCAGCAGCCAGTGCTCTGCAAACACAAGGGTGTTCCTCAGGGGAAGGAGCAGGGCAGGGAGGAGTTTGGCACACAGGCTCGCTGGTTCAGGGCAGACAGACCTTCTGTTTTCTGAAAAGCGTGTCACCAATGCTGGAGTTTGGCAAATAACACAAATAAGAAGTGCTGTGTGTGCCACAGGACAGCCAGGACGGAGCTCTAACCAAACCCTGCCACGCAGTCCTGCTGTCAGCAGAGCTGCTGGTACCCAAACTGCGAGTCGCTCCTCCTGTCTTTGCAGCAGCCCAGAAATAATTGTGGATGTGGCAGGAAACGCGTCCCTGCAGGCTCTGTGTGCTCCGTGCTGGAGAGGGAGAGGCTGCAGCTGCGAGGGAGCTTCTCGTGGTGCTCACAGCAAGGGCTGCTGATTCACAAGTCGCTCATCAAAGCCGTGTGTGTACGTCTGAGCACCAGTTTGTGCTCCAGGATCCATGGAACCTGTCCTTCCTGGAAGAGGGGGCACCCAGGGCGTGGAGCTTTCCCTGGCTGCCTTCCTCCCTTGGGTCAGGCTCTCAGCACACGGGCGGCTCTTGGGGGCCCAGGAAACTGCAGATAAGCGAGCGTGGTAAGTTTGGGAGGGCTGCTCTTCTGAGATAAGGGCCAGTTACTCGTGGAAACAGGGCCTTCCTGGGGTGGGTGACACCTCTTGTAATCCTACAGCAGGCAGGGCAGGAGCCTGGCTTTTCCACGGCTCCATCCAGATGGACAGAAGCTGTTTGACTTCCAGCCTGCGGCACAGAGGAATCTTCTGGCCTGGAGGTGGAGGTGCCAGGTTTCCCCCTCCCCTCAGCACTCAGGTGGGTTACTCCTGAAGGTCAGGCAGTGTGAAAATCCCAAAGCGAATTTCCAAGCAATCCTAAACGCAGCTAAAAAGGAGTCCCAAGAAAGCAGAATTACCAGGCTTCCAGCTGCTTACTGCCTGGCACACAGCTCCTTGGGTTTGGTGCTGCTTCAACAAGCAGAATTGGATTTATTTATCCCCACTTCCTCCCCGGTTTGTATTTGAGTGCAAATGTAGGAACTGCAGTTTTCTCACTAATGGGAATGGAGCAGGGAGACCTGTGGTTTTCCTTTATCTGAGAGTGAAAGCTGAATTGGAAGAGCCCTACAGAGCACAGGGCTGGTTTTATTCCAAATCTCCACCCTGGTTTTGGCTCCACTGGAGGCTGGAGGGGTTGGATGAAGAGTGGGTTTGCTTCCCTGGGTGGGATGAGTGGTTTGTGTGCTGCTGCTGGCTCTGTTTGGCTGTGCAAGACTTGGGAACAGGGATGGGGAGAAACCTGGTCCCTGGGTGCTGCCACCTGAGGATTTTGGCCACAAGCATTTTGGGTTTGCTTCTGTGCAAGTGCTTCCTCTCTCCTAAATTATCCTGGTTATCTTGGAGACTATCAGGAAAGGCTTCCAGCCTTCCTCCTTTGCTCCCCCTCATCACACCTTGTGTGATGCCAGGTTCAGAGCCAGGGTCTTGTGTATTCCAAGAGTTTTCTGGATTGCTCTTGTAGTTAAGAAAAGGTGCTCTGGGTGTAGGAGGGTGGTCAGCAGCCCATTTCTGGCAGTTTTGTTTCCCATATTGTTTTGGGGGTGGATGTCCCAGTCTAGGCCTGTTTGGACACAAGGATATTCTCCCTTCCTGAGTCCTTTGGGAAATACTCTTTTTAAAATGCAGCTGCCCCTGAATCCCTGGCAGTGCCCAAGGCCAGGCTGGGCAGGGCTTGGAGCAGCCTGGGACAGTGGAAGGTGTCCCTGCCATGGCAGGGGTGGCACTGGATGGGCTTTAAGGTCCCTTCCAACCCAAACCATTCCATGATTCCGTGTTAGCATGGCCTTTCCTGTATATCCCCACTCTTGTTAGACCTCGAGGTCATCTTCACATCGTAACAACTCCTGATGCTTTAATGAAGGCTTGCTGTTGGCTCTGCCTCTTAAATGTCCTCATTTTTATTTGTTTGGTGCTTTGTTAGCAGTGACTCTCATGGCTGCGTGAGAAGCTGCCAGCCGCAGGTCTGAGCTTGGACCCTCCTGTTCCAGATGAGCTTCTGACCTGATGCATCGAGTGCTCTGGCTAGAAAAGCAGCTTCAGGTAGGCCAGTGCACCTTGCATTTTGCATGTTCAAGCCCGTGTGTTTTGGAGTGGTGTGTTCATTCAGTGCCTTGTTTATTGTGACCTGGATTCGGGCAAGTTCTTGTTTCGGATGCTTTGGATACTTCACAAACTGTCTAACTCCAGTATTAAATTGTAAAATCTTGGGGAAAGACAGCTGAAAGATCCCTTAGATCAGTTCCTTCTGCCTGCTTCCAAGGAAGGATGGGTAAGAGCAAAGCTTGAAGATGTAGATTGTGGATCAATGCTCCCAAAACCCTGCTTGTAAGGAAATCTTTGCCCTTCTGGCTGTGGAAACTGGAGTGATATATTGGGAAGACAGCCAGAATGGGGGCTGGAATACCTGTGTTCTGCTCCCAGCTCTGGCTTTGACATAGATAAATGACCTGCACAGAGAGAATAAATGGGGTGTATGGCCTTTCTTGCTGCTTGTGGTTGTGTTTTTGTCTTTCAGTAATGCTTTGAAGCTGTGTGAGGATTTGCTGAAAGGCATCTCATAAGATTTGTCGTGGTTTTGTTGGGTTTGATCCGTGCTGGAAAGCTCCGTGACTGATCGAAGAGCTAGAGGGGAGGTGTAGTGAGAATCAGGAAATAAAAGTGGAGCTTTTGGGTGTAAAGATGTTGAGAAAGAGCATATTCTAAAAGCTGCTACTTGTTTGTGTGCAGCCCCAGTGTCCAGCACCGGGAGGGAACCAAGTCCTTCGTGCCTCCCATTCCTGCTTGGGAAACCTTTGGCCTTTTCCCCCAAATGTTCTGGAATATTAGTGAGCCTTAGCTGGCTGATTCTGAGAGGCAGAGCAGAAAAGCAGCTTTCAGTTGTGATTCTTCCTAATCCAGCTGAACTCTCCCTGCAGGTGCCCTGAGCATATTTGTCTTTGGAAAATTTGGGTTTAGCCCTTCTCCTGTGGCTGTCCCAGTACTGCATCTGTCTGGATCTCAGAGGTTGTATACTTAAGATGTTCAGGGGCTTTTCCACAGAATCTGTAAGAAATACCACCAGAAATCATGAGAAAAGTCCTGTGACTAAACATCAAGGCTCCTGAAAGTGAGGAAACTGATTTTTCTTTTTTGCATGTCACAGGTCAGGTGAATTATGAGCAGGTTTATGCAGTTGTTGCTCTCTGGAAGCTGCCTCTGTGTCACAGCTGTTCTGGACAAACTGTAATATCAAGGCTTGCTTACAGCAGTCAGGAAAAATTCCTGCTTTGCCCACCCTTCTTCAACGACGTGAATACTGAGAGCAGGAGACACTTTGAGCAGGCACCCGAAGCTCCTGGCACTGTATTGATTCAGCTTCTGTTTGCTCTGCATCCAACACGCAGCCGTGATGAATAATGCAGGAATCTATTACTTAAAGTTTAATGCAGCTTTAATCGGGGTTGAACATCAACAGGTGCAGTGCAAGAGGCTGCTCTGCTCTGTGCTAAGTGGAAAAGATTCAAAGCAGGTGTTGTTGGGTCTGTGTTGTTGGGTTGTTGCCTTTGCCCAGGGCAGGGCCCGTCCCCTGGGCTGGCCCTGCTGAGGGACCTCGAGGGCTGTGTCCAGTTCTGGGGCTCTTGATCCAGGAGGGACATTGAGGGGCTGGAGCGTGTCCAGGGCAGGGAACGGAGCTGGGAAGGGGCTGGAGCCCCAGGAGCAGCTGAGGGAGCTGGGAAAGGGGCTCAGCCTGGAGCAAAGGAGGCTCAGGGGGGACCTTGTGGCTCTGCACAACTCCCTGACAGGAGGGGGCAGCCGGGGGGGGTCGGGCTCTGTTCCCAGGGAACAGGGACAGGACAAGGGGAAACGGCCTCAGGCTGGGCCAGGGGAGGCTCAGCTTGGACAGCAGCAGGAATTTCTGCATGGAAAGGCTGCTCAGGCCTTGGCAGGGGCTGCCCAGGGAGCTTTGGAGTCCCCATCCCTGGAGGTGTCCAAGGAAGGGCTGGAGGTGGCACTGAGTGCTCTGGGCTGGGGACAAGGTGGGCATCGGGCACAGCTTGGACTCCATGGGCTGGGAGGGCTTTTCCCACCCGAATGATTCTGTAATTCCATGGTTCTGTGGCACAGCTCGTCCTTTATGTGCAGGTATTCACTTGCAGGTGCCTTGGTGTCTGGGACCTCTGTGGTTTCTCCTGTATTTATCTCAGTCTATGACAAGACACGTTCTGTACCTGTGGGGTCCCAGAGCACATGGATGACTCTGCTGACATCCAGGGATCTCACATTGTGGAATATCAAGGCACTGCTGTCTCTTCAATGGCTTTTTTTTCTTCTTGGTATGAGTATTATTTTTTTAAACAAAGGAAAAACATCCCTTTCGTCAATTGTTCCCTTTGCAGAACTTGAGCCTTAAAATAATCCAGGAAGCCTTTTGTTATATAAATATACTCATCCTCCAGCTTGGCACGGAATGTGCTTGACAGAGCTGCTTGCTGAATTCTGTTTTAAACTTGAATTTCAGTGGCTATGAAGGAGAAACCCTGGGCTCAGAGAGCAAACCAAGCATTGATTGCTGTGTAATCACGGTGTAACAGGGACTATTTAAAGCAGTGGAAAGCAGGGGTTTATGCCTGGAACTCGGTTTCTGTGTCTCAGTGATTTTTGTTTCAGCTTGTTACAGCCAGGTGTGCTCAAACCTACCAAATTTAGCTCCATGGGAACAGAGCATATGTGCAGTCTTTTGAAAATATTCGTGCTCAAGTTGTTTGCTCAGGAATGGAATTGTGTATGAATACAGCAAGGGCTTGGAATGGTTAACAGTAAATTCCAGTGCACAACACTCAGTAGTGACATCTCCCAGTTAAGTGGGCAACAGTTGGCTAGAGCAGATGTTTAAATAGGAAATGAACAAAAAATCACCACCAAAAAAACCTCCCACAAACTCAAAAACCCATAAACCCCAAAACCCCACCACTCTGTGGATGTCAAATAATCTTTGGTAAAAGTGGTGACTGCTTTCTGGGTGTTGTCTTGTGCACATAAAAGCACCTTGGGAGGAATTTGTGAATCACTACAGGACTGGATGTGACTGTAGAGCTTTTCTGTGTCCTCTGTAGGCCACACATTCATTGTGACATTGGCTTTTTAAGTGATACCTGTGGTTTGTTTTGCTGGGCTTGAAGCTGCTGCTGACCCAGGAGGTTGGGCTCAGTGGTCTTGGAAGTCTTTTCCAACCTAAATGGTTTTATGATTCCTCCCAACCTTTTCCAGATGTGTGCATCAAAACTATCCTGGAGAAGTGAGGATGTTTAGTGGCTGGTGCAGGATCTGCCTGGGTGGTTTTGGTACAAGCACTGAGCCCACGGGCTGTGCTTTAAAAGCAAGGAGAGTGAAGGGTGGATCCATGCAATCCCCCAAGAGAGCCTGAGTGCAGTCTGATGTGCTGCTGCCTCCTCCCATGGTGATGGAGTGATAGTGCCCTGAGAGAGGAGGGAAGAGTCCAAGGAGAGTAACGTGGAATCATGGAATGGTTTGGGCTGGAAGGGACCTCAAAGCCCATCTCATCCCACCCCCTGCCATGGGCAGGGACACCTTCCACTGTCCCAGGCTGCTCCAAGCCCCAATGTCCAGCCTGGCCTTGGACACTGCCAGGAACCCACAACCTCTCTGGAGGCACCTCTCTTTCACAACCTCTCTTTGGCACTTACCCAAAACTAATGGAATTTTGGAGCAGAGATTTTATGTTCCCTGTGTTCAATTTGTTGGATCAATCAAATTGGGTTTTGGTACATTTTCTAGCTGCTTATTCAATGGCTTGGCTTGTTCTGGGCGCTGCGGATAATTTCCTTCTTGTCTCCTAATTTATTTGCCTTCAGACATGTAGCTGCTCCCGTGTTTCCTGGAAAATGGAAAGGATGTGCTAGCAGGAAATGGCTGCAGTTAATGAAAATAGGCTGTACCTGCTGATGATTAATCCTTAATCCAAAGAGGGAACGTTCCCTCTGCACCTTTGTGGCCTGAATTAGCATCTGACTGTTCCTTTGTCCTGAGGCTGGCTGTGAATGACTCCGGGATTGATTCATGGCTTAGAGGCCCCAGTAATAGGATTTCCTGTGAGGGTGTGTCACCAGTCCTTGCCCAGGTTCAAAGGGAAAATGGGTTTTCCCTCCTGTGTTGCATCCTCTGGACTTGTGTCCCTTGGCTTTGGCTCGTTTTTCTCCCTGACTCTGTTACCCACGAGGTTCCAGCTGGGATTTGATGGCTGCTGCCATCCCAGCTCCTTTCAAGGGTCTCATCATCCACCCAAGGCATCTGGAGACGGGGCAGGCCGTGTTCTCCTCGGCTTCAGGAGTGAACTTAAATACATTTAGTGCTTCTCTGGAAGGCTTTCAAATGCAGCACTGCTCTTTTGCAGCTCTGTTTGCTTCCTTTGAAGGCTGAGCAGCCGCCGCTGAACTCGGGGCTGCAGTTCGTGACTGCTCCCTTAGCAAGCAGTTAAAACCTCAGCTATTACACTGACGTGCAAATGTTATTTTGTGCTGAAGTCATGCTGGAAATAGTTCAAAACGTCTTGTTTGTTTGGATTCACGAGGGGCACGCTGTCTCGCTGAGCTCTAATCTTGTTTTGCTCTCCGCTTTCTTTGCAATCAGCAGAGCTGTGTTCAAACCATGCTGAGAGGTTTAAGGTACCTCTTGGTCTGCACCCCAGGAGCCACAGGCTGAGGGCAGCACCCCTGGGTTTATGGCTTTTGGGAATCTGCGTTATTAAACAATTGCTTTCCCCCAGCCTCAGTCCTTAGGTGGATGGAACAGGCTCTGTTCCCGTGCTGAATTAAACCCTCTGCCCCTGTGCTCAGGTGAGACCTCACCTGCAGAGCTGCCCCAGCCCTGGGGCCCAGCCCAGGAGGGACCTGGAGCTGCTGGAGAGAGCCCAGAGGAGGCTCCAGGATGAGCAGAGGGATGGAGCAGCTCTGCTGGGAGGAAAGGCTGGGAGAGCTGGGATTGTTCAGCCTGGAGAGGAGAAGCTCTGGGGTGACCTCACTGTGGCCTTGCAGGGCCTGAAGGAGCTGCAGGAAACATGGAGAGAGACTCTTTCCAAGGGATGGAGGGACAGGACACAGGGAATGGCTTCCCAGTGCCGGAGGGCAGGGATGGATGGGATATTGGGAAGGAATTGTTCCCTGGGAGGGTGGGCAGGCCCTGGCACAGGGTGCCCAGAGAAGCTGTGGCTGCCCCTGGATCCCTGGCAGTGCCCAAGGCCAGGTTGGACACTGGGGCTTGGAGCAGCCTGGGACAGTGGAAGGTGTCCCTGCCATGGCAGGGGTGGCACTGGATGGGCTTTAAGGTCCCTTCCAACCCAAACCAGTCTGGGATTCTATGAAGTATCTCCTACTGGCTGAGCACTGACTCATTTGTTCATTATTTTAATGACAGATGCACTTTTTTTAAATGACTGCATGGTTTTGCAGTTTTATTGTTCAGCAGATAATACGGTTATTTGGATTCTTGCACAAGATGTTTTGTTTTAGTTCACTCCTTAAATGTTTCTCTCTGTGTTTGCAAGAGGCATGAAAACAAAAAGGGTTTTTTTCCTGGCCTGTGCTGCCCTTCCTCTGCTGTCCCATTCCCAATGAGCAGTTGAAAGGCTGTCAGCAGCTGTTTTGACAGATTTTCCTGTAGTGCTTAGGAAGACAAAAAGTTACATCTCACATAATTTGCTGTGCAGGGATAAATACACAGCAGAGGGTGGGTGAGATATTTGGTACTAACGTGCTGGGGGATTTTGTAGTCCCAGCACAGGATGTCTGCTCTGTCACCAGAGTCCTGTGTGACCGTCCCAGCTGTTCAAATCGTGTGTGCATCCCAGCTACTTTCATAAATACCCTCCTGGCCAGAGCATGCTCCCACCTGCAGGTTCCTCCCTGCCCTTCCCTGTGTTGTGGAGCATCCTCGCAGCCATCTCCAGACACCGACACATCACTGAATTCCCCCAGCTTTGCTAAGAGTTTCTTGGACAGTTGATGCAAATGCAGCCTGAGGAGCTCCCTGAGCCGTGTGTGGCACGTCCAGAAAGGCAGAAAGGGGAGGGACAGGCTCTGCACCGAGGCTGTGTCATTATTAGGATATGTTAACAAGGTGGCTTCAGGTGTTTTGTGAGTGCTGGTGCTGACCCAGAGTAGCTGAGGGTACTGGTGGTCTGTGCCAGCAGGAGTGCCGTGCCCTAGTGCTGGTTCCCAAACTCAGGGGCAGCACTCAGCTTGCTCTTGATGTTTTGTTATGATTTCCCTGCCTGTGTTTGGGTCTCTGTGCAGCTTCTCAGGGAAGGCAGCTGAATACCAAGGCTCTGTCTCCAGCTCTGCAGTTTTGCTGATCTGTTTGAAGTCCCCAGACAGTTGATCAGGCAAACTTGCTGCTAAATGGATGATCTAATTCCCAGTGAATGCTGTGATCATAAACATTACCCTACATCACAGAAACTATTTGAAAACCAGTGCGTACTCCTCAAGCTGTCAGTTGTCTTTCAGCACCCTCGTTGTGCTTTTTCATCTTTAAATGCTTGTGCTGAAGCTCAAATAAACTTACCTGTCAGCAGTTGCAGGGATGTCTCTTCTGCCTCCAGCTCCTTTGTAGCTGTAGCTGGGAGTTTAAAAGCTGTTTACAAAGGAGATAAAGCAAGGAGCTCTCTTGTAGATGCTGTCTCTCTAAATGATTTTTCTCGTACTCCAGTAATATTCAGCACAAGGTTGTGTTGGCGGTTTGTGAGGATTGCTCAAAGCCAACACGTGAACTCTCTGCTCAGAACTCCTGAGGGAGGACATGGGCAGGGCAGGAGGGTGTCCCTGTTCGCTGGGAGATCTGGGGGGTAAATGGTCTAGAGAGAGGTGACTTCCTGGAAAAAGAACGGGACAGAGCACCCAACAACCTGAGTGCCTGAAGGGTGGCCCCCAGCAGGGGAATGCTGTTTCACAGCCCACAGACATGTGGTTTGAATTTTACAAGGGAGAACTCCTTTGACATTCGCAGACTCATAAAATCATTAGGGTTGGAAAGGCCTCTGGGATCACTGAGTCCAAGCTGTGCCCGATGCCCACCTTGTCCCCAGCCCTGAGTGCCACCTCCAGGCCTTCCTTGGACACCTGCAGGGATGGGGACTCCAAAGCTCCCTGGGCAGCCCCTGCCAAGGCCTGAGCACCCTTTCCATGGAGAAATTCCTCCAGAAATTCCATGTGGAATATCCAAGAAAGTCTGTTTTTTGTGGACCTGTTCATTCTCTTTCTTCTCAAGGTGGGGTTCTAGATGCTCATTTCAGTGAAAGCCCAGTTCTCATCCCAAGTCCTTCCTGTCTGTTCCGTCCAGCATCCAAAACTGTGCAGTAGGAGCTCCTGACAAATAGCCCCAAGGAACAGCTTTATTTTTACACCACAGCCTTGCAAAAAGCAAGACTGAAAACTTAGATCGTCTCTCTAAGTGAGCTTAATAAAACAGCAAGGTTTTGTTTGTGTCCTTCTGCTTCTTGCTTGTGCAAGAGGCACCATCCTTGCAAAAGTCACGCTAAATCTGAAGCTCGTTCTCTGTTTGTCTGGAAAATGACAAAAAATCTCCCATTTTTTCCATGTTGATGCACTGATTGTTTAGTTTTATTGGGAGAGTTCTGACACTCAGCCAGGGCCTGCTTCTCTGTGGCAATTCGAGCTGGAGTGAAAACGGACACTTCAAAGCAATCCTGTGTTGTCATCCTGTGAGTTTGAGATGCTGAAAACAGGAAAAAAACCCCCAACCCTGTGTCCCAGCAGGAGCTGGAGGCTGCAGCTCTGCCCCTGGGTGTCCTGTGAATATCAATGACACAGACCTGTGGGGACTGTTTGTTGGGGGACTTTGTGAAAAGAGGAAACCCAGGTGTGTGGAGCAGGAATCAGGTGTGTGCTGCAAGGTCAGTGAGGCTGCAGAGCAGCAGCTGGTTGCTAATAAAAAACCAGGCTATTTTCTGTGTGCCTCCTTAGGGGTTCCTTTGCTGGTGCTGCATGAGGAAATAATAAATGCAGGTGACCAAAGTGTGTGTATATGTATTTATTTGATGTTTTTTACCAAAAACCAGCTTGAGGTGAGTGGAGGAAGGCACATGCATAGCCAGGGGTGTGGTTAATTCCTCGCTCTGCTGCCCTGGTTTAAGAAAAGTTTTGGAAACAGCTGTTTTGAGATACTGAGAGGTTACTGCATTTTCCAGGCTCTTTCCTGTCTCTGAAGCCTAATGCTTGTTCCTGCAACACTGGCAGAATGCAAAAACTTGATTAGTTTTAGGTTTTATTCTGCTCTAGGGAGGCTTTTCTCTGAATTTGGAGGTCCTTTCACTGCAAAGAGCTGCGAAGCCAAAGTAGTAAGTGAATAAATATTATTAGTGAAGGGAGTAGAGAACAGAACAAGCTAGTGTAAAAAAATCGTAATTTAAAAAATTACCTTTTTCTCCACGATTCTTCATGTCCTGAATCTTCCATCTCCAAAAAGAAAAAGGTTCAGCAAAGGATGGTGAAGGTGATCTAAGGCATGGAGCAGCTGTTGTATAAAAGGAGATAAATAAATTTTGTCTCTTTAGTGTGGAGCAGAAATAATGGTGAGGAGGCGAAGTGAGGAGAGGAATGTTCTGCAGATTGGGAGCTTTGCATCCTCCAAAGAGGATGACTGTAACCAGGCCTTCCTCACTCAAAAAAACCCCAAGGAAGTAAGGAGCTTATAACAAGGGAAAGTTTTTCTCTTGGTGATGCAGTTATGCTGTGGTAGTCCTGGTGGCCAGGATGTTGCTGGAAGGTGAGAGGTTCAGAGGAGGCTGGATAAAACCCAGCCCATTAAAAGCTATTAAAGACAGTGTCTCCTGGCTCAGGGAGGAGTTATTGAAGCAGTTTTTGGAGGAATCCCAGGGTGGCTCAGGCTGAGGGGAGCCCAGAGGGCACCTGGTGGCACCTCCCTGCTCCAGCAGGGCCATCCCAGAGCACAGGGCACAGCATTGTGTGCACACAGCTCTGCAACAGCCCCAGGGAGGAGCCCCCAGAGCCTCTCTGGACAATCTGTTCAGGGCTGGGCAGTGCCCAGGGCAGAAGTTCTGCCTCCTGTGCAGGGCAATTGCTGGGCTCAGGCCCTGCCCGTGGCTCTGGTGCCATTGCTGGGCCCCCGGAGCAGAGCCTGGGCCCTGCCCTGAGCCCTCCCTGCAGCCAGGGACAGCCAGGGCTGAGGGCCCCTCTCAGCTGGGGCTCCTCTCGAGGCTGAGCAGCCCCAGCTCCCTCAGCCTTTCCTGGGCACCGAGATGCTCCAGGCCCTTCCTCAGCTGCGCAGCCTCCGCCGGCCCCGCTCCAGGAGCTCCCTGGCCCTGCTGTGCTGAGGATCCAGAGCTGGGCACGGCACTCCAGAGGTGCCTCCAGGGCTGCCCAGAGGGGCAGGATCCCTCCCTGCCCTGCTGGGAATGCTCTTCCTGCTGCCCCCAGGATCCCCCCCTTGGCCCCAGGACACTCTGCTGGCTCAGGGACAGCTCGGTGTCCCCCAGGACCCCCAGGACACTCTGCTGGCTCAGGGACAGCTCGGTGTCCCCTGGGTCCTTCCCCTCAGAGCTGCTCCAGCAGGGACCCCCCAGCTTGTGCTGGTGCCCGGGGCTGTTCCTGCCCGGGTGCAGGACCTGCATTCCCCTTGTTGAAGAAGGTAACACTGTCTGTGTTAAACTTTGTGTAGCAACGTGAAACTTCCTTCTGTAAGCAGGTCCTAAATAACACCCAGCTGTTGTGTAGCTGTGTAACACAGGGGCTACAACCTGGAGTAGCAGATGAAATGTGGGATTTCTTGGCTTCCATGCTATTTCTGGCTTTTAGTAGGTAATGGGAAACAGGCAAGGAATAGCAAGTGATTCAGGTGATAAAAAGCTGGTGTTTAGGAGCAGATGACAGCAGCAGTTGTCGTGGCTGATTGGGCTGTTCCTTTCCCAAAATTCTGCTGTCTGGAGCGTGCTGGGAGCCAGGTGGGTTGGGGTGGCAGTGTGCCAGCTGGTGCTGGGGTAATGATCAGGTTACCCCGGTGCTCTGCAGACAGATGGGCCCTAGCATTTCCCTATGCACTCGGTTTCCAGCCTGACACAATGTTTGGGTAGAGCCGGAAGGCTGGGATTGCACCTTCACCCAGGGAGGGTGAAGGTCCCTTATGCTGCACGGCGCTTTTTACTACATGGGGGGGGGTTTGCTTGGCTGCCATATGGAAGGACTGAATTTCCCTGGAGATTTTGACGTTCAGCAGCGTGTGGGTGTTAGGAGGCTTTGGGAGGTGGAGGAGGAAGGAGTTGGAATAATGTCCTTTGAATCAGAGCTGTTCTGATCTGCTAGAAAGAAACTGGCTGCTGTAAAAGGAGGGCAGAAATCCTCAAACATTGGACTACGCTAGGGTTTTGTGCAGAGAAGGAGGACTTGGAGCAGGAGATGTTTAAGAATTGATCCTGGTCTGAGTGGGGTGGAAACCCAAGTGTGAGTGAGCACGTGTGGGGTCAGTGACATGTTGCATGCACAGGCTCAACAGCCAGACCTTGAAAATGGAAAGAGACTCTTGGTTCAGCGGGCTCCAGCCCAAGGCATGGGTTTGGTGACCTGTGTGATAACTTGGAGAGTAAATTCCAAGTGATTTATCCCTCTTCTGATCTCTCTTGAACTCCGACTGCTCGCGTCTGTTGCTGTCAAGTGGCTGCTTCTGTATTTATGAGCGAGGTGGAAACTACTGGCCTGCTTTGCCTCCTCTGAAAGGCAAGCGATGGTTCTCTCTGAGATGGCAAGGGCAGTATTTCTGCATGTGCTTGGACTAAATTTACTGTAGGGAGCTGGAAAGTGTAGATGGTGACGACTGCTGGAAGGGAAAGCGTGTATTTACTGCTCAGTGGAAATAGATTTATAGACAGATAGCTTGGTTTATGGATAAATATTGTTGCCTCTATTTTTGTAGCCATAAGCAGTAGATTTTAAAGCCTAAACTTTGCTATAATCTAGGGACCTTTTTACATTTTTTTTCCCTATCCCATCTGCCGAGTTCTTCACTGGCGGCTGAGGCGTCACGTGGCGCCAGGAGAGCCAAGAGAAGTGACGCATCCCGGTATCCCATGGTAACTCTCCCTTTCCTTCGTTTTTAGCTCGTTTGCTTTGCTCCCAGATAGAATAACCTGCCTGTGGGATTAGATCGGCTCCGCTCACACACATGGGTGAAGCTGAGGTTGCAGGGTTTGCACTCCTGGAAACTGTTTGACCTCAGTAACCCAAATTGCCCTTCGGAAGGGAACCAAAGAGCACAACAAAACACAAGGCAGCAACCCCCGCTCCAAACCAACACCAGCCCCCACCAAGCCCAGAAATCTCCGAGTTCCCCACCCAAACTTCTCAACACGCAGGAAGCATGGGTGGGAGTTTACTCTTTGTTTGCCATTCAGCGTATTGAGGCTCGTCCGAGAAGTTTCTGCAAACCACAGGTAGATACCCCATGAGCGGAGGTACAATTCTCACCAGAGCTAAATTTGCAATTCAGGTCTTGCAGTTCATACAGGTTTTGCTGCTGGAAACTTGTTAGGTGAGGCTTGCTTTTTTTTCCCCTCCCTTTCTTCACCACCCCCATCAGTTGTTTTTAACCTCTGGTTGCTGTATGCAGTTACTGCCTGCATTTTCATTAGAAATATCCTACTTGTCCCCCAAGAAAAGCTCATGGTTTTGCACTCAGATATGCTGATATTTTTTAGAATTCTGATTCTTTTTTGAAAAACAGATAATTTAATCATAGAATCATAAAAGGGCTTGGGCTGGAAGGGACCTCAAAGCCCATCCAGTGCCACTCCTGCCATGGCAGGGACACCTTCCACTGTCCCAGGCTGCTCCAAGCCCCAATGTCCAACCTGGCCTTGGGCACTGCCAGGGATCCAGGGGCAGCCACAGCTGCTCTGGGCACCCTGTGCCAGGGCCTGCCCACCCTCCCAGGGAACAATTAATTGAAACCGATTTTCTCCTCTGTGTTTGTTTCTCCTCTGTATTTTCTCCTCTATATCCACTATGACTTCATTATATTAAACCAGCCATGGTGTGACTCGCTCAGCCTGCAACTCGAGGCTGCAAATGGAGTAGCTCCTCACCAGGAGTAAACAGCGAGTAGAGCCTGCAGTGAGAGACCTCAAACCTGTTCTTGCATCCTGTTTCCAAACTCTTCTGTGCCCGTTTCCTGTGTGCGCTGAAGCACAGCTAAAGCAGTGTGTGTCTGCTTTAACTCTGCCCTGCCGACTGGATTTTTGCTTTAGGGCAGAGCTTTCACAAACCCAATTTATCCTCAGGGAGGAAGAAAAAAAATCGGTTTTGCGCACACGTAGTCCCCGTGTGCTGGAGGAATCTGTGGTGAAGTTTTTCAGCGTGGCAGGATTTGCATTTGCTGTTGCCACAGCTACAAGTGAGCTCACAGCATTTGGGTCCCTCGCCCAGGGACGGGCAGGAGTTTTCAGAGTGAAGGCACCAGTGCACCGAGATGACTTATCCTGGTGTGTCCAAGGACTGGGGAATCACTTCTTGAATGGGAGAGGATGCCGTGGTGTGCGGGGGAGGAGGCAGGAGATGCAGTCTGAGCAGTTTGGGGCTGCCTGGATTTGGGCTGGGTGATGTGTGCTGGGAACAGGCTGCTGAGCTGTCACCGGATGCACAGCGTCCCTGCGGGCACCTGGATGTTGGGAAGTATCCCAGGACACCTCTGATGGGCTTCCTCTGGCTTTGCTCCAAGCAGGTATTTGGTACCAATCTCTGTTCTCGTCCTAACGGGGCTGAATTCCCTTTCTGTTCTGTTTCAGTTCCAGGCAGTCCATCGTGCTGCCCTGGGCTTGCATGGGGAGTGCTGCTGCCCGGGTAAATCCAAACAATAGCCTGCTTGTGGCAGCTGAAAGTGGTGCTGGAAAAAAATCCCTCCTCTGTAATTGCAGGAAAAAAACAAGCCTGTGTGCAGCAGGAAGCAGCAAGACTCTATTAACTCATACTTTTAATTTTTTTTCCCCTGCATCTTGTGCACAGTCTGTGACGATTTAAGCATAAATCGCTCAGGAAAAGTCCTTGGCGTGTCTATTAGTTACCGATTGCCTGCATGGCAGGGGGTTGGAAGGTGGTCTTCAAGGTTCCTTCCAACCCAAACCATTCCATGGTTCTGCAGTTTGGGTGGAGGTCAGACGATGGTTACCCTGTAACCAGAGATTTGCCACTGTAACCACTTTGGAACATTAAGAAGGAGATAATTGGATGCCTACCTTCATCTAGATAAGGTGTAAAAACTTTGAGCTGCCTTGCTGTCAGGTTTCTGCCTTTTCCCAGCAAAAGCCTGGCTGGCTGGTGCCGTTCACCTCCAGGATTCCCTGCTGCTCTTGTTATCAGTGTTTCATAAGCTGCCTGCAATGGCCTTTTCCAGCTGATTCTTACCCTTGGAATGGTTAACAAGAAGCTGTTTCCTCTGTGTTATCGTGCAAAATGCTACTGTGACACTGCTAAAAAGTCCTAGACCTGTTGTCTGAGGCAGAGGTTGCGGGGACAGAAAAGCTGGAGGTGGGAGAGAACTGTGGTGTGTGGCCAGCTCAGTTAAACCAGGGATCTGAAATGAAAGGGAGGAACTGAATCTGAGGTGTTGTGAGCAGGGTGTGGCACTTATTCCCCCAACAAACAGCTGTAACTTGTCACGCTGGTCACTTCACTGGCGTCCTGTCTATCGACCCGGGCTCATTTAAAGATTTCATTATTGCACTTGGTACTGCTGAGGTTTTGAATTTCTGTGTTGGAAAGTGCTTTTGTATTGATGATGTGCTTAAGTTGGGTTTTTTTGTTGTTTTTTGGTTTTTGGTGGGTTTTTTTGCTGTGTTGGAGACCTTTTCCTGCTGTGACTTCTTACATTTGGAGCTATGGGTGTGTAGGTTTATGGATTAAAAAAAACAAGGGGGGCGAGAGCCCTCCAAACAGAGCCCAACTCTGACCTCAGTGATCAAACTGCAGCTCTGACTCAGAGGGAGGACAAGGGTTTAGGGCAGCATAGATGTGAAGTGAGGTCTCCAGAGGATGTCTTTGGAAAGGCAGGAGGGGTGATATCCCCAGAGAGCAGTGTCTTTTCTGAGCTGTAGGCCAAGGGCAGGCTCCACTTTGCCTTCGTGTGCACCCTGGAATAGACTTGGACTGGGGAAATTCAGCTTTTATTTGACAAGGAAATGCCAGGTGCCGTGGCAGGTGGAACAAAACAATCAGCAGATGAACTGAAGGGCTGCTGACCACAGAAGGTGCATTGTTCAGCTCGTGGGAGTCCCATCAGAGCGCGGTGAGCTTGTAGGGTGGACAGGGAAGCTAAACAGCTAAATGACGGGTTTGTTACTTGGATTGGTGATAATCTGGAAGAAGACTGTAGGCTATGATACAGCCAAGAGTGCCAGAATTGTGAGACACAGGAATACTGTTGCTCGCTGCTTTTTTTGGACCAGGCTGGCCAAGGAATAAAGGTCAGAATTACTGGGGAAAGCCTTTCGGCACCAGCACGGTGCTGTCTGCAAGTGAGGTTTATCCCTGCAGGCAGCTGCTCGCCCCGGGGACTGGCCAATTTTGGCTTTTGTTGTTTGGTTGTTTGTTTTTTCTTCTCTTAGGAACTCTCCAAAACTCTCTGCAGGGTGTCTGGTTGCACCTAAGGGATTACCTTTGTGGGCAGGAGAATAAAGAAGAACACAGCTGCTGTCCTGGAGATCTGCATTCGTGCTTCTGCCTGGAGGTTTTGGGCTAGCTGTGGTCCCTGTGCCACTGTGATGGTCATCTGCAGGTGACACGAGCTGCACAGAGTCTGGCCTGAGCTGCTGCTCTGATTCTTGGCCACAAGGATTTTCTGGTCTGTTCCCCTGGTAGAAGCCAAAGGAGTGGGTCTGGGCACGAAAATTATTGTGGAACCACGATAAAGTATCTGGTTTGGATGCATAAAGGTGCAATTAAGGCTTGAGAGAAGTGTTGTGAACACTTCTGGAGAGTGTGGATGGATGAAAGAGCTCTGCAGGATCCAACAGAGCCTGGGGAAGCGCTTACACAGAGTGCATTGGCACGAGGTATTCCTGTGTTCCTTGAGTTCCTTTCACCGTGAAAAGGCGAATTAAAAAGGGGTTTCTGCTGCCCAGTGGGTACTGGAGAGGTATTTGTATTGGGCAGTGTTTTTTCCCATGGGAATCCACGTCCCTTCCTTTCTAAGGGGCTTGCTTTCGTCCCGCATCGTGGTGGGATTTAATGCTTCCAGTACAGGAAGTTAAACAGAGGTTTAAAAATAAAAATACCCCCTCACCCCCAAATCTCAGAATGACTTTTGAACCAGCACAGGCAGGAGAGAATCCCTGTGTGGATTATTTGCTCTCTTGGGTTTTGATCTTGTTTTTTTATTGGCCCTGAAAATGTGCAGAGGTTAAAATTAGAATAATAAACATTTACAAGGGAATTTTCTACGGTCAGCTTTCATTTAGCACTGAAAGCCCTGGAAAGCCTGGTCCATTTTGGGATGCTGGAGACAAAGTGAGTTTTTTCCTGTTTTATTTTAGAGCTGCATGATGGATGTGGAAGCTTGAATTTTCCGTTATTTAGTGGTGTAGCAAAATCAGTCTTTTGCTGTATTAACAAAGAGTCATATTCATAACAGCAAGAGCAACTAAGCAAGGGCAGTGACTTAGAGGGGGAATATCTTGGAATTGCAGGCATTTAATGACTAATGTAGGTCTTTTGTGCCAAAATCTTCCTGAATTTGTAACATATTGATCACACCACGTCCTGCAGCCTTTCTTAGGCAGGAGAGAGAGCTGCTGTGTGCATCTCTGCCACCCTGTGTGTTACACGGTGTATTTGGGGAAGGAACACTGTTCCTTTTGTCACCCGATGAACGATCCTAAATTCTATTGGGGTTCCTGTTGGGTGAGTCTGTGATGAGAACCCTGGCTGTGCTGTGCTGTTTTTATAGCTGGTCATCATTCACACCCTCAGTGTGGGTGTAGGGACGTTCCCTGTGCCTCAGCTCCTGCTTTTTTGATTCAGGACCACTCTGAAAATGCATCTTGGGCACCAGGTTGTAGCTGCCTCAGGTGGTAGCCAGGCTCCAGATCTGCTTCTTTGGGGCAGGATGGAGTCCTGGCTGCCTCAGTGCTATTTCTGTACAGAATTATTTCTCTTCATGTGTGTGCCCGTGTTTTTATTTCTCCAGTTCCCTGAAACTCGAGCCGATTGTTCCTTATTCTGCCAGCAGCATCCCAGGCTCCTTGGGCTGGGTCTCACAGCAGTGTGCTGGGCGTGCAGCATCCCTGGTTCCCCGTTTGTTTGGTTTGTTCTGGGCTTCAGTGCCAGGTACACCGTGCTGCCACCTTCCAGCTGTGACTCTCGCAGAGGATCCACTCTCCTCCAGCAGGGTGACACGGAGACAGGGCTGGTGGTGCTGTGCAGGCAGTGAGGAGCTGGGCTGGGCTGTAATCAGCAGCCTCTCTTTTCCCTTGCGACTCCAGAGAGGACTCTGCAGATCTTTCTGTGTTCAGTTGGTTCTGCTTTGTGGGGTTTAGTTCAGTATGAAACAGTAACTTCTGCTGCCCAGGAGAAAAGTCGCGTATGAATGGGGTTTGCTGTGTGCTGAGAGTGCTGCAAGCATAATGCAAGTGCTCAGCCTCCCCAGGAGGAGCTGCTTTGATGTGTGGAGATGCTGCTCTAATCTTCGTGCTCACAGCTGCAGGAACTTTAAAGACAAAACTGTGAGCTGAGAATCTGAGCCCCTGTGCAGATCTCTGCAGGGAATGTCTGTTGGTTTGGGGCTGCCTCTTTGTGCACCTACTCATGGAGTCCCAGAACAGCTGGGGTTGGAAGGGACCTTAAAGCCCATCCAGTGCCACCCTGCCATGGGCAGGGACACCTCCCACTATCCCAGGCTGCTCCAAGCCCCAGTGTCCAACCTGGCAGTCCCTTGTCACCTGGGACATCTGCACTTGGTGACACCAGGCTGACATTGGGAAAACACCCACGGCAAGAAGCCAGGACCATGGATGGCCTTAAATCCCTGTGAAGCAGCGCTTGCAGGGAATCAGGTTAAAACTGTAGTGGTGCCCTTTTTCTTGCTGTGTGAAGAGACCTCAAGTGCCCTGGCCCCAGCTGTGCCAGCTACCACCACAGCAGAGCCCAGCTGGGCTCTCCCTGTGTCTGCTCAGCCCCCAATGTGCTCAGTATTTGCAAAGAGAGGAGAAGGAGGAGGAGGTGTGCTAAACTGAGAACCAGGCAAGGCAAATGCGCTGACAGTTACACAGAAACATGTTTTATCAGGAGCTTTTGGACACAGACCTGAATTTTGCACAGAGTTTTCCCTGTCCCTCCTTTTTAGGGTGAAATGTTGACAGGTTGGATCAGTTTTGTGCTTCCCTCTGTTGCTGATGACTTGCACTTGACCTCTTTTTGCCGGACCACCTCCATCTCTGGGAATGGAGAATGCTGGAGATTTAAAGAAATTACAGCTTTAATTTATCTCTTGGTCTTAAAATAAAAAACTTTAGTGTTTCTGTTGTTCTACACCAGCAAGAGGTAGTTACCTGCTAAGTTAATGAAGATTTTAGCTTGTAAACCTAAATGATATCCATGTCTGACTCTTCTTGCTTTGTTATAGGAGAGGATAACCATCCTCTGGTTTTTAGAGGTGTAACAGAGCATTTGTGGGCCTGAGGGCTTTTTTAAAGCATTTGTCCCAAAGGTGATGTTTGAGAGAAAAAAAAAAAAGGCAAAAGGACAGCAAAACTCGAGGGAGATGGAGACTGTGGGGGAGCTTTATGGAATGTGGGTGATGAAACTCCTCCTGGCTGGTCTGTTCACATTGCCTGTCTGTGACCCCTGTGTCACATTGAGAAAGCAGAATTGGAGTCAAACCACAGCCAGGGCGAGTTAGCAAGGGCTGGGAGCTGAATCTCGACCTCAGGAGTGAGATAGGGCACGTGGCAGTTGTTGCTGCTGGGCTGGGTGTGACCTGTCAGCGCTGCGACATCGTGGGACTGCGCCTTAGACAGGGCTGCTTCGGAATTCCTGTGGGTATCCTAAACGCTATCCGGGGTGTGCGAGTGAACTGGCAGAAGCATCCCAGGATCACAGCCTGGCTGAGCTTGGCAGGGACCTCTGGAAGGTCACCTTGTCACACACACACAGGGGTCACCCAGAGCTGCGTGTCCAGGGCTGTTTGCCAGACTCTGCTCGGTGTGTCCGTGTCTCTTTCCCACCAAGGAGTGCAGAACTGGACCCGGCACTTCAGGAATGGTCTCACCAGTGCTCAGGAGAGTGGAAGGGCCACTCTTGTGATGAAGCCCAGGATGCTGGTGGCCTTCTTTGCTGGGAGGGTGCGTTGCTGGCTCCTGGGAGCTTGTTGTCATCCAGAGTCACAGGTCCTGCTTGCAGAGCTGTTCCCAGTCCGTCAGCTCCCAGCCTGTGCTGGCTCCTGGGGTCCCTCTCCCCCAGGTGAAGGAAAGACTCTGCCTTTCCTGTATTAGAACACCGTGAGGCTCCTGCCTGCCCTTTGCCCCAGCCTGTCCGAGTTCATCCAGGTGGCAGTGTGGCCATTCCCCCAGCTTTGTGTCACCAGCAAAGTGCTGAGGGCACTCTCTGTGCGTCCTCCAGGTCATCAGCAAAGAGGTTAAACAATTTTGGCTCTCGTATCAACTCCTGGGAAGTGTTTGTCCTCCAACTGGACTTCGTGCCACTGACCACTACCTGCTGGGCCTGGCCATTTGGCCAGTTTTCCACCCACCTCCCTGCCCTCCTGGCTGCTCCATACTTTGCCAGCTCGTCTGAGGGTGTGAGAGAGCCAGAGAGCCAGAGTTGAGATCACCGCCAAAGCCAAGACAGACAACATCCTCTGCACTCCTTCCATCCACCGAGATTGTTTCATCCTAGGAGGAGGTCAGGCTGGTGAAGCAGCATTTTTCCCTTCATGAATCCATGCTGACTACTCCTGATCACCTTCTGGTCCTTCAGGTGACTGGAAATGGTTTCCAAAGTTCATCAAGTGTGGCCTCACAGCAGCCAGCTCCCGCAGCACTTGTGAGTCCATCCCATCTGGTCCCATGGGACGAAGTGTGCCCAGCCTACTGTCCCCTAACCTGATCCTCTTCTACTGAGGATAAGTCTTCCTTGTCTGGATCTCCCCTGTGACCTCAGGGGCCTGCAGTTCCCAAAGGCTGGCCTCGCTGGCACCCTTCACATCCCTTGCCAGACTCAATTCCAGATGTGTTTTGGCTCTATTAGCCCCATCCCTGCACCATCAGTGTTCCCAGGTTTCCCCTGGGTCACCTGCCCCTGCAGGATCAGTGTTCCCGGATTCCTCCTGGATCACGTGCCCCTGCAGGATCAGTGTTCCTGGATTCCTCCTGGATCATGTGCCCCTGCAGGATCAGTGCCCCCAGATTCCTCCTGGATCACCTGCCTCTGCAGGATCAGTGTTCCTGGATTCCTCCTGGATCACGTGCCCCTGCAGGATCAGTGTTCCCAGATTCCTCCTGGATCACCTGCCTCTGCAGGATCAATGTTCCCAGATTCCTCCTGGTTCACCTGCCCCTGCAGGATCAATATTCCCACATTCCTCCTGGATCACCTGCCCCTGCCCTGCACTTTGCACTCGGCTCTGAGCAGGAGCTCCATGCTCCTCCAGGGAGGCCTCCTCAGCTTGATCAGCTGCTTGTTGGGATGGGCTGTCCTTCAGCCTGGAGGAGGTGATCCTTTTTATCAACCAGCTTTTTGGGTCCCTTTTCTCTCCAAGCCCATGGGATTCTTCAGGCACACCCTGAAGAGGTTGCCAAAGTCTGTTCTCCTCAAGTCCAGGGCTGGGATGCAGCTTTTTCACTCAGCTCCTTCCTTCCAGGCTTCTGAGCTCCATGGTCAGTGCAGCCAGAGGTGCCCAGACCTTCACATCCCTGACCAGTTCTTGCCTGTCTGTGAGGATGAGATCCACTCCCACGGGCAGGGACACCTTCCGTGATCCCAGGCTGCTCCAAGCCCCAGTGTCCAGCCTGGCCTGGACACTTCCAGGGATCCAGGGGCAGCCACAGCTGCTCTGGGCAATGGCCGTGGAGCCCTGCAGGCCCTTCCGTGCCTGCGTGCCCCCCTCGGTGTGTGGGTGCAGGTGGCTTTCCTGGCCTTTCTTGGGACGTGCAGCCGTGTGCGAGAGCTGCCAGGATGGCAGCAGAAACAGCACAGCTCCTGGCAAAACCCCGGGATGTGGGAGAGCCTCTCTCTTAGTGGATGCATGCAATATTTCTCTTGGCTCGTTCAGCCCGGCTGTGGTGTCCGAGTCGAGGCTGTGCGTGTAGCTTTAGGAAAATAAAGGCTTCATTTCTGTCTGATATTCTCCCCGAACTGCGTGTTGCCTAATGTACCCAGCGTCTCCAGAAGGGCTGTGCTTCTCCCTCCTTCTCCTCTGCCTATTTATATCCGCGGTGACGTTGCAGGAGTGTTTGCTTTGGAAGAAATCTCTCCGTCTGAGCCAAACCGAAAGCAAACCTGCAGGAGAAAGCATTCCTTTCTTCTGCTCCCGGGGAGAAGGGAGGCCTGGAGAGCCGTAGGAAATGATCACCTGGGAAGGACGGGAAGCCTGGGAAGGTAAAGGCCTTTTTCTGTTTGACTAATCCAGTGACAAACACCCCCAAAACCCGTGAACTTCTCATTCCGGGGGGCGGAGGCGTGAAACTCCGGGGTGGTTTTTAGAGAGGAGCTGTGAAATGAGTTGCTGAAAGCCTCCAGGCTGAGGACAATGGCTCTTTAATAATCCAGCAAGACTGGTCTCATCAGCTGCTTGCATGCACAGCATCACAGCTCAGGGATTGCTGTCCCTCCTCATCAGGTGATGCACAGGGGCTTTTCCTTCTCTCCCCACTCCCCAAATATTGTGATTGCACTGTGGAAGTGATTTCATTACAGTAAAACTGAATTTTGGCGCATCTGTAGCTTTCAAAGCCCTTCGGAGCCCTGGCTCTGAAACTCCCCAAGCCCTTCTATTTTTATTGTGCTCGGTCTGAATCTGAAATAAGGAATTTAGATGATAGTTTTGTGAAGGTGTAAACTGAATGTATTGTGTTTCTAGGGTAGTTTGCAAAATAAGGGCATTTACTTTTGCTTAAGGCTGGGTTTTCTGACGTCTGAAGCTGCACTTGCTACTTTTTGCTGCCTGTGAGCTGTAGAAGACACAGAAAGTAACACTTGAAGGTTTTGAAGTGCTCAGTATGAAGTTGAGCATGTTTGAGCCCTGGGTTTTTGCAGAAGTGCCAATCCCTGAGCAAACATAACAGTCCAGCATAAATAAACAGCCAAGAAAACAAGTCTACCTCTCTAGAAAGTTTAAGTATTTACTTTCACCGTTTTACTCTCTATTAGATATTTTTAACTCCTAACCAAGCTGCATGTTTGTGACCTGTAATTGCAGGGGTAAAACCTCTGACAGTGATTTTTAGGAAACACAACAGACAGTGGAGGTTCCATGGAAATGTTCTGGATTGGAGCTCTTTGGTGTGGATGGGGAAGAAGCTGAGCTATTCTTGCTTGAGGAAATTGTGGGTGCAGCACAATGGTGCCCAAGTAAGGTCAACATTCGGGAGCAGTTACAGGTCCTTAAAAAGTAACAGGAGTTTCTTTGACTGAGAGCATGGGAGGGATGGGGGTGTCCCATGGAATCAGCTCTGTGATAACCTCGGGTGATCCACTGGGAATAACCAGGAGGCAGCAGGGTATCACAGAATCATGGAATCATGGAGTGGTTTGGGTGGGAAGGGACCTTAAAGCTCATCCAGTGCCACCCCTGCCATGGCAGGGACACCTTCCACTGTCCCAGGCTGCTCCAAGCCCCAATGTCCAGCCCGGCCTTGGGCACTGCCAGGGATCCAGGGGCAGCCACAGCTGCTCTGGGCACCCTGTGCCAGGGCCTGCCCACCCTCCCAGGGAACAATTCCTTCCCAATATCCCATCCATCCCTGCCCTCTGGCACTGGGAAGCCATTCCCTGTGTCCTGTCCCTCCATCCCTTGTCCCCAGTCCCTCTCCAGCTCTCCTGGAGCCCCTTCAGGCTCTGGAAGGGGCTCTGAGCTCTCCCTGGAGCCTTCTCCTCTCCAGGTGAGCACCCCCAGCTCTCCCAGGCTGGCTCCAGAGCAGAGGGGCTCCAGCCCTGGGGGCAGCTCCGGGGCCTCCTCTGGGCTCTGCAGCAGCTCCAGGTCCTTCTGCTGTGGATATCAAGCAGAGTGACTCCTCTTGTCTGTGCTCTTGGAGAGGAGTTTTTGACATGTTGGGGTTTGAAACCATGAATGTAATCTGTGTGTTGTGACTGGTGTCAGGAGCAGAAGTGCAGGTGCCAGCACAGCAAATGCCAGCCAGAATGTGTGTGATGACTGCCAGGGGAAAGGTGTTTGGCCATGGCTGGATTTAGCTGCTCTGTGTATGCTACAGCATAATATGTTTGTGTTGTAAATGCAAATTTAGTTTATCAGTGCGTGATGAAGCCCAGACAAAGCAGGGTGCCCAGAGAAGCTGTGGCTGCCCCTGGATCCCTGGAAGTGTCCAAGGCCAGGTTGGACATTGGGGCTTGGAGCAGCCTGGGATAGTGGGAGGTTGTCCCTGCCCATGGCAGGGGTGGTACTGGATGATCTTTAAAGTCCCTTCCAATCCAAACTGTTCCATGATTTTATAGCTTTTGTGGTCAAAGCTGCTGAGGCTTGGCTTTGGTGGGAGCAGCATGATGTTTCTTCAAGTCCCTGTTCAAGCTCCTGCTTGGAATTGTGGTGAGAGACACATAGTTCAGGTGCTTGTAGAAAAGTGTCCCTGTGAGAAATATGAGTTGGGATTTCATTGAATGCTGATTTTTTTAAGGGATATGGGAGCCAGAATGCAGAATTTTAATGGTCCTGGTGGAAGGACCAGGCTGTTATTTTTCATGCTTACACAGAGCTTGTGCTTGAACATCTTTTAAATATAAACTGGACTGGAGGTCAAGGTTATAAAAACAAGGTCTAGCAGGCCAAGTTTTTATTGCACTTTGATCATTGGTAGAGATAAAAGTACAGTTAGATTTTATCTGAGTGACACCAAAAGCAGCCTTTGCTTGTGGTGGCGTTGCTGCCTGTTCCGTTTTTTGGAGGATGAGATAAGGGGACAAACAATCACACTTCCCCAGTAAACCCTTTAAGCCTTTGGGATTAATGGCTCTGGCTTCCTGAGCATAATTTATTCTTTCCAGCTCTTAATTAAGGTCACCCTCAGAACCCAGGTGAACTTGTGGCCAGGGAAGTCACAAGAAGGAGGATGAGAGTTGGAATGACGGGATTGCCGGGCTCACCCGTGTGTAAAGCCCCGACACAGGATACTGGGAATGCAACACCCTGCAGCCGTCACCAGCAGCTCCTTATCGCTGCTGCCGCGTTGTTCCCTTTGCCCTTGGGGCAGAGGAAGTGGATATTCGAGCATTAATCCACATCATGCTTATTAATGAGAAAGGTATTGGATAGATGGGGATGTCAGGGCCGTTTAACCTGTGGGTATTGGCTGCCAGCTCCACAGGGAAAAAGGGGAGCTGGAGGCCGGGATAAATTGATAACTGGTGTTTTATCTTCAGGCTCTTTGAGTGGAGTGTCTGTGGTTCTGGGTCTGCTGCCTGGCTGTGAGGGAGATGCTCCTGGCAGGAGCAGCAGGTGTCGGTCGGGTGTTTGGGACAACAAATAAACCTCCTGCTGAGGAGCCCCAAGGAGTGGATTTCTCACTGCTCCGTGCTCAGAGTGGCTGTTGCGTGCAAACAAACACTCAGGATGTGGAGACAGGCTTGGTTTATCTTTAACAGGAAAAAGCCCCCTCCACACCCAGGAGCCCTGTTGTTGACCTCTACCACCAAACATCATCCTGTATTAACTCTTGCTTTGGTTTTGGAGTTGTGGCTGGGTTTATTTTTGGTTCGTTGGGGTTTGTTGTTTAGAAATGTTTATTTTGCTCGATGTCTCTAAGGCCTTAAAGAAGCCAGAGCACCTGATAGTGCCAAACTGCTGGTGTACAAAGCCAGTAGCCTTGTCCCCAGGTGAGGGGCAAACAGCAAAGGAATTAACTCTTTTGATGGAACAATCAGTGGGACACCAGTCTGTGTCCCATTACAGGATTTGGTGAGGAAACAATCTGTAACAGAAGCCTTTGGGTTGGAATTTTGGGTTTGGAAGAGATAGAAGCAAACTGGAGTTTTGAGGCGGCAGCTTTTTTGAGCAGAGGTTTTTAACACACCTGGGTGATGAGACTTCTGGGAGTGCAGAATAAGTGAATCAAGGAATAGGAGTGGCACTTCCCGAGCTGGGAGTGCCGTAGCTGGATGTGGGATGCAGTCATGTGGGAATGATACCCTGCCCTGTGAAAAAGGTCCTTATTCTTGAGTGGGGGAGTTTGAAAAGGGTGTCTTGTTTCTGTTTTTCTCTTTCATGGAAAGCTTCACTCTTCCAGGCTCAAAAGGGATCTCAGTGGTACTAAACTCTTGCTTTGACCTGGGTATGTGATTGCACATGCCCTGGCTGGAATTGCCATTCCAGAGTGTTGTCCCTGGAGAGGTGCTGGGTGTTGAGCTCTGCAGAGCCACCCCTGGGAAGATCCATGTGTTTCTCCAAGGATCTAAAGGTCAATCACGTCCTCGAACCAGGAAGAACAGAAGGCCGGGCACAGGGAAGCACACAGGATGAGCAGAGGGAGGATTTTATCCATTTAGATTAGATGAGAACTCCAGGAGCTGCCTGGATGATGAGTGGCACGGAGTGAAGACACTTTGCTGTGAGGTCCCGTATCCTGGTGGACCTGCAGGGGTTTGGGATCCCGCTGCTGCTCCTGCCGTCCCTTTTAGAGGTTCCAGTTACAGTGTGTGCACAAGGAATGTGTGTGATCCCTCAGAGCTGTCCCAGCGGGTGCAGCCCCGTGTCCGGGGGTGTGTAGGGAATGGGAGTGGGCAGGGAGTGCCCGGGATCAGCTCAGCCAGGCAGAGCATCCCGGATTGCAAAACTGCTGCGAGGGCAAAGGCCAAACACGTGTCCAAACACGGCGACACGAGGTGTTTCTTAACTGATCCCTGCTGGACGAGGAGCAGGGCGAGCTTCCAGCTGATTTTCCGGAGGATTCCGGATTGCTGCCCGGGTTTAAAATACTCCTTCACTCTTGCACACGTGCTCGAGCACATGATGCTGAAACTGGAGGAATTCTGCTCAGGGAACTCAGTTCAACTTGCAAGCAGGCTGAGCTTTTTATAGGGAGAGAGGGAGAAGAAGAGTGGTTTCCTGCGGACGTTGCTCTGTGAGTCACACGTTACATGACACAGCATTCCTCCCGGGAAACTTAATTGCTGGAACCGATGAGCACATCAGCGCTCCGGAATCTCCCCTTGTGTTAGCAAACACACCTGAACACTTCTTCGCCTGGCGCTTCTGGAAGCTGTTCTGGTAGTACTTTAGAGATTTTAAACTCGGCCGTTTCACGTTTTTTGGTTTCTGTCAGAACCCCATTAACGTAAATATTTTTAGTTTCAAAAGCAACTGGCCATTAACAGCCTTGCACAGAAGACGTTGTAATGGCTGTTAATGCTGTAACACAGATGAAATAATTACTATTATTTTATTACACGTGTAATAATAAAGTTTCACATTACTTCTCTAAGTGTTTTAATGCAAACAAAGTAGCTTTATAATGCTCCTGTAGCACATTTTTTCTGATGTATCAGTGACCAGGACAGGTTACTTGAATGGACAGACTAAAAAAAATGTTTTGAAGGTTTTTTGGGATACGTCGGGTGGATGTATAGATTTATATTGCTCATGTGAAGCCGTATGAATGCAGCACAGAGTCACAGTGCCGGGCTGGCCCTGCTGAGGGACCTCGAGGGCTGTGTCCAGTTNAGGGATCCTGGGATTCTGAGCAGCTTTTTCTTACTTACACTAGACTTTAGTTCCCACCTTCTGTGCTGGATTTCATCTGCCAGTGCATAATTCTTTTCTGATGAGTGGGGAAAAAGGGGACTCAACATAATCTGACTGTTTGTGATGTTTAGGCAGATTTAAGCTGTCAAGACAAGGAAAGCCTTTCCCCAGGCCTTTGGAAGGACATTCCAAATGCACGTGGTGCTTGAATGATGAAGACACATCATCACTGGAGCTTGGTAGCAGCTCTTTCTCCTCAGTGCCAACAGGCAACCTCAAATCTAGTTTTTATGTCACATTGCTCATGTTCTGGAGGGGAAGGAAGCAACATCTCTGTGGCCATCTCTGTTCTTCAGGTATTTTTTGGGTCATTGTCACTCTTCCTGTTGAAGCAGGATAGGGGAAGGTAGATGTGAAACAGCAACAGGCACTGAACTGAGAGCAGTACTCCCAGATATTCAGTCCTATAGAAAGAAAATGATGTCATCAGCTCAGGCTGTCCTCTCTCGCAGCCCTTAGGCTAAATATGTCCTGGCTGGATTGTGTAGGAGAAAAAAAAAAACCCTCCTTTGTACATCCTGTGGAAGAGTTCATTGTGTTTCTTTTTATTTTTTTAAGGCTTTAGAGGGTGTTACGTTGTATCTGTCTGGACACATGCAGTATTTAAATACACCACGGTTGGAAAGGTGTTCCCAAAGCTCCCTTTTAATTACCTGTAATACTCGTCAAACTGTCTTCTCTTCTCCCTTCTGGCCCCACCTGACTCGCGGGAGAACAGGGCTGGCTTTGTTATGTGCCTTGAGGTCACTGAACTCACACAGGCCTGGATCATGGGGGAAAAATACTGCCAAGATAAGATCTGCTGGAGTAACACAAGAGCATTTCTGTCAGATATGAACCTGTTTATTGTCAGGAGGGAGTTACTGCGTTGGTCTCTGGCCTCACCAGGTGACTTCTGCTGCCCTGGGAGGTGCGTGAGGGCCCAGAGTAGACACGAGTGTTGTCAGCATAACAAGGAGTCCTTGGCCTGTGGCGTGTCTTCTAATGAAGCTGTAGATTCCTTATATATATTCTCAGTGGGAGGGATTTACAGGGTTGGGACTGACTGAATAATGTCTCAGAAATCTTGAGGTAATGAGCAGTTACCAGTTTCACTCCAGAATCTCCCCTGGAAACTGGGGCCAGGTTGGGCAGATGACATCTGTTGAGTATTACAGAGCCCAGTTACTAAAAGACTGCTGGAAAAGAAAAGGAGCTCGCTGGTGGCTCATCCACACTTCCCGTCTCTCCTCAGATTTTAAATAAATAAGGGCTGAGTTGGGCTTGACCATGGGCCATTTTTAGGTGTGTAAACTTCATGGAGGAGCTGATGGTGAGCACATTGTTCCACTGGATACTGGGCTGTCTCCATGTGTTAGGAACAAGCACTGCTGGGCCGTGTCCAGGGACATGGATCTGTTAAAACACCCCAAAGCAGCTACTCCTTTAAAATGCTCGTTTTCTGTCTGACAGGATGAGTGTGGAAGGATTTCTGTGTGCAGCTTCTGCAAATACTTTTTTCCACCCTGTGCTTCTTCGATGTGGCTCTGCAGATTCCTCGGTATTCCTGGCAACAGGCTCCCTCTCTCGGGATGGAGCTCAGAAAACCTAATGCTGCTATTCGTTAATGCCGCTGCCTCGTTTTTAATTTCCACATTATTTCATCTGTGGAGTGGAAGCAGGCTTGCTTCCTACGCCTCTGACTTCACTCCTGGACAGTGTCTCTGTTGGATCCAGCAGCCAGCGGACTCGGGAGAGTCCGTGCTCTGCTGGAAAACACTGCCAGCGCTGCTCATCCCATCAGTCTTCCCAACATGTGACTCAGCCTGCTTTGTGTTGTGGTTTTGTACTGAATTACAGCAGCTCCCTGCTGTCCCAAGGCAGCGGCCAGCAGACATCCTCTGCTCCCTCTCACCTGGGAGGCTTTCACCAGCCTTTCCCGCTGGATCTGCGTGCCCGGAGGTCCTGTGAGCTTCCAGTCCTTGCTGTGACTTTCGGGACAGAGGCTGGATGCCAGCCCTCGGGGACGGGTGATGCTGCCCTGCCAGGGACTCTGCTGCTCGTGGCAGCAGTGGGATGGAGCCAAAAAATTCATGGAAAGCTTGGGGATTTGGTTGTTTTGCTTTGTGTTAGTGTGGTGGAACACGACTTTTCTTTTTCGGGGAGGCTTTTTTTTCTTTTTAGGGTAGGACTTAACATCTGGTACTCGTATATATTGGAAAAACTAATCTTTCCTCCCTGCTGTGACTTTTTCAGCTCTCAAAAGGGACACTTAAATGAAAGCGTTACATGCGTACAGTAGGAATCAACAGACTGAATTTCGGTGATAAACCCATTTCCCCGTGTTTTAGGCGCTGTTTGCCGGCAGAGCAGCACTGCCAGGAGCTGTTGCACCACCCGCGGCCGGGCTGGCACTCCCGGCCTCCTCCTCCTCCTCCTCCTCCTCCTCCTCCCGCTGTTCCTCCTGCGGCGGGCGCTCCGTCCCCTCCTCTCCCGGTGCTGACGCACTGGCGCGCCCGGGGAAGGAGCGGCGGGAGCGCGGTCGCTCCATCCCCTCTGGGTCTCTCCGCTCACCTCTCCCGATTTCCCTCCGCAGGCGCTTCCCGCGGGGCTGGCGAGCGGCTGGGAGAGGAGCACTGACGAAGCCCAGCCCGGGGGAAGTTGAAAGGCAACTTTGAAGGCGAAGGAAGTCGGGGCTGGCGAAGGAGACGCGGGGCCGGGAGTAGCCGCGCCGCCGCCGCCGTGTCCCCGTCCTGCTGCCGGGAGCGGCGCGTCTGCCCGCAGCTGGAAGGGGAAAAGCCGTGTTATCTGCTGCTGTCCGCCGCCTGATTTTCAGGAGTGAGTAGCTCTCCCCTCCGGATGGTCCCGTTTGAGTGTAAAGGCGTGTTTGGCTGCTGCTGGTGGGCCGGGGGCTGCGTTTGGGAAGCGGCAGAGGGACTTGGATGCAGTCAGATCTACAGCACAGCCCTGGGGAGTCGGTTGTCTTTTTGCTTGGGTGACTTTATTTTAAAGTGACGCTTAAGCTTGTGGTTACTTTCTTGTTCGCTGCTTTTGGTTTTGATCTTAGTTTTTAGTTTAGCTTAGAGTCTTTTTTCCTAGAAGCCAGCCAGGCTGCCAGCACGTGGGACAGCAGTGACGTGCCCGTGGGTCCCCCCGGCTTGTCCCCCAGGTTGTGTCAGGGGTGCGTTTCCATCAGGCAGCTTCATCTCCTGCTGGGGCACGGGATCTCCCTGTGGTTTCTGGGTTTGGAGGTTTGTTTGCAATACACCTGCGGGAGATAACCAGAATTACACAGCGTGGCAGCGGCGTTGCCTGCACAGACTAAAAGCCAGTGACAATCTGCTGTCCCTTTTGCCACCTCGGGCAGCTCTCCCCACGCCTGACCTCCCCCTTGAGTGCTGCCAGATATCCCCAGGGCGGTTGCAGTGTCCGTATGAAACAGCAGAAGCAAGAAGGCGCTTCAGACTTTCTGTGGGGCTGCAGAGTGCCCGTGCCTGCTCCGTGGGTGTCACGGTGTTGCCGCTGCCCCACAGCGTGAGTGCTGCGGCTGTACAGCAGGGTGGCCCTGGGTGTGGAGCGGAGCCCGTGAGTCACAGCAGAGCACAGAAATCCTCTCCGAGAGCTGCAGGCGCTGCAGCAGGGGAACAGAAACAGAACTTTATCCGCGAGCTGCGCCCCGGATCCGCTGCGGAGCCTTTCCAGGGGCTGTGATCCTATTTGCGCGTTTCGGGCGCAGCCGCCTTTTCTTCTCATCCTAAACCTCTTTGGAACTCAATGCTTTAATCTGGAAGCTTTCTAATAGATTTAGAGCCATGAGTCAAGGTTTTTTTTTTTTTTACTTGACTTCTGGGGAAGAAACTAAACCAAACTGCCTGCAGTAGCTCATCTGTGTGTATTTTTTATACATATATTTGTGTATGTGTACACACAAGTGTGTCACACACAGAAGAGCTACTCCAGGCGTTGGTTTTTAGGCTGTGTGTGTACAGATGGGCATGTGTGTCTATATAGAAAATGTTTTTTTTAAAGCAGGATCGTGTGAGCAAGCTTAGAGGAGCATGAATTTCTTCCTGCTCTGTCAAGTAATACCCTGCCTCCTTCATTTGCCAGTTGATTTGGTTATGCAGACAAAGGCAGGAAAACAGACCATAACAAAACCACTCTTATCTAAGCTAATCTGCTTCCAGCACTGTCAGGTAAATCATTAACCCATGGGCCCAGTGCTTGTAAAAGTTGCTAAAGAGGTTTCCTGCCCCTGAAACTCCCATTTTCCAGAAGGTAGGAAGTGAAATTACTTGCAGATCTTGGTTTCACGTGTGGGTGTTTGCTGCTGCTGCCGTGGTTTCTGTGCCTGTTAACAAAGTGCTGTAGTCCAGTGAATTAATGATGGGAGAGGACCTGCTCCCTGCGGTCTTTTTCCTAAGAGAGCAGCTCCAGCTAAGGCAGAGGGGAAACACAGCATTTACTTACCTGTAAACACTGTCATTCATTAATGAAATGTAAATTCACATGGGTTCATGGCTGATAGCGTGTTTTGCTCAGCAGCTTCGTTTCCTGGCATCCTGTGATTCGAACCCGTTGGAGCTGGGAAGATTTGCTGGGGGTCTTGCTGCGCTTATTTCCACACCAGACTTCTGTTTCAGATGACTTTTGTTTCTGTAGGCATGTAAGAGATGGGTTTCTCTGAGGCATTTAATACGTAGAGTCTGTACAGTGCTGTCTGCATTTGCTTTACGTTTTGATCGATCTCACTGGCAATGAGTCTGTTTTGTGTGAGTAACTTAAAGCATGGCAAATCTGTAGCACGTGCACAACAGCAGAAGTAGCTTTATTTGTGATGTTTGCAGCCATTGCCTGAACAAAAGAAAATGGGCTCAAGGAGGGCTTAAGCTATTCTAGTTGCCCACGTCCAAGAGCATGACTCAAAACTTTCAGCTAAACTCCCTTAAGCTCCCTGAGTCGGTGTTGGAGTTGTGCCGTTCCCCCCTCAGCTGAGTCCGTTTTAGGTGCCAAACTCTCAGCCTGGCTGTCTTCTGCCAAAGGTCTGCCTGGTCCTACAAGGGGATTTTCAAGCATCTCCGGGGAGAAAACAGGTCCAAACAATTCCTTGGAGGGCACATCTCAGAAAGCTGGAGCTCGCTTTCAGTGAGAGCCCGTGCCCGAAGTGCTGTGTGCCGCTCGGCACGGCTCAGCGCCCTGCACAGCCTGTGCTCTGCCTGCCCGGCTTCCCAGCTGCCTCTGAAAGCTCCAGACTGCTCCTGCTGCTCAGGAAAGTGCCCTTTTTGCTTGGTTAACTTTACAGCCTGGCTGCACATTAACTTTTTAAAGCTGAGCTTTTTAAAGCTGCTCTCCACGTGAGGAGAGAACTCGGGGGTTGCTGTGCGTCTGGGTTACACCTGAGACCGAGTGCCTGAGGGAGGAGGTATCCAAACCTGGAGGAGAAGGTGACTGCAGCCCTTTTCCCAGGAGGTGTGAGCTTGTGGAAGGAGGTCTCTGTACTGGGGACACCCCAGCAAGTGCTCCCAAGTGCTGTACCAGGTGGTGGCACTGGATTGCAGAGGGCAGGGCGGCCCCTCCTCCCTGTCCTGGGCAGCCCAGTCCAGGGGCAGATCCACGCTCTGGATCCTTGCTTAAGCCTCTCTCCTTGGAGTTTTTAGGGACAAGCGGTGCTGACTGGGATCTCAGCGAGTTCAGGTGAGCCACGGTCGCTTGGGCGACCAGGTTGCCACACTCTGTGTGCAGTCAGAGCTGTTGTGGCCACAAGGGACAAGGAGAAGGAACACACCTTGGGAGTGTCTCTGCTGCCCCTTGTGCACTCGCCTCTGGCCTGAGGATGGTTTTTCGCCTGGAAAATTGCCCTGATGGAGCTCTCTGTTGTCTCCAGCTGCTTTCTGCAGCTGTCTGCATGGCAAAGGAGGTGGGGGAAATGACTCCGGTTAAAAATAGAAAGGCGAATTAGGAAATGTGAGGTATGGTATCAGCATCCAGCCGGGCTGCTCTCACAACTCGCTGCTGCCACCGAAAGGGGAAGGACTTGCTCGTGCTTGTGTGCCTGCAGAAAACCAGGAAAAGAGCAGGTTTTCCACCGTGGAATCACCCAGGCACAGGAGAGGAGGAGGGGGATGCCTCTGAGAAAAGCTTGTTGAGCTCTGCTGGCACAGGTGACAAGAGTCCAGGTGTGCAGGGGCTGGAATTCAGGAGTGCTCCCTTCGGAAAGGTCGGGTTTAAGCTTCCAGCTGCAGCCGAGCTCATCTGGGTAAGTCTGCCTAAGTTAAGGACAAAGATTTAAGGAGATCTACTCTGCTGTTTGAATTGTTCTTATTCTGCTGTTTTATGGGGAGAGTTCTGCTTGGAAAAAAAACCCAAACAACAAAACCAAGAAGTGCTGGGGGCGTGATTTCCCTGAATGTGAATGTGTAATATGACACTCTCAGAAGAGACTTTATTTTGCAATAAGTGTGTGAAGTGTCAGGAGAAAGAGTCAACAGACAAGCCAAGGGTAAATAACGTGTGCTTTGGAAACTGTGCGCTTTTGGAGCGTTGCTTTTAGGAAGTGGGCACTGTATGATGTTTTGTCACCAACACCAACAGTGTTTGTCACTGTTCCTTGTGGTTATCACTGGCCCTTGTGATATATTTTCTGTTGCCTTTCCTAAATCAACTGAATTTCTAAAATCCACTTAGGGAAACCATTGTTTTCTTTGCTGAAAAGTTTGTTTCCTGCTGCTTTTTTTGTCTTTGGTTTTGGTGGTTTATTTTTACTTGCTTTCTTTAATGTTTTTTAACTCTTTATCAGCCTTGAGAACAATTTGAGTTCTCCTGCTGCTCCCTGGTGCAGCTCCTGTTGTTGTAGCACTCCCAGCCGCACACTGATAAACAGTGACCCATCGTGTTCAGAAAGAAATATCCAGGGGCATTTTAGATACCCTGGAAGTCCATCCTAGATGGATCCTAAAACCCAGGATGTGTCCTGTACCAAGCACTCCCTGCACAGGACGTGGCGAAGGGACTACAGCAGTTATTCACCATAGCTAAAGAAGGTTTCTCTAATATTTAGTTCAGAAAACCAGTCACATAACACATTTCCTGGGCAAATTATTGGAAGACAAACAGCTTTTATTCTTTTCAAGGAGCTGTGGATAAAAGGTGGAATTCAGTATCAAGTCAGAGTTCACCTTTACCTGGAATTATTCTACCTTTTAAAAGTGAATTTAAGAATTGAAATTACACTTCAACCTCTGAAAAAGAATCCTGAAGACAAGCGGGTACTTTTACTCAGTTAATGTTTCAAAACACTTCAGCATGACTTCTCATTAATTACTGGGCTGCTTTTCATAACCAGGAGTAAAAATTCATTGGTCCCAGTGATAGATATAACACTGTTATCTTGTAAATTTAAAAGATCATTTCAGCAGTCAAGCAGATTTTTCAGCAGTAAGAATATGGATGCTGTAATACTTGATTTATTTTTTTAAACAATGAAGCCGAACACGTTTAACTCCAATTTATTTGTATTGGAGAAGCTGATGTTTTGGGATTGTTGGGTATTAAGCATCAAGGATGAGAAGGATTTATTTGGAAGACCACCAGCTAGTGAGTTGTAGTACAACTTTGGTTTCTGTTTCTGAATCTTCCCAGCTCTCTGGGTTTTTTCCATATTATTTCTAAGTCCTTTGGTGTTTTGAAATTTTCTCTTTTAATCTCAGCCACCTGCTTTGCTCTGGAAACATTGGTTTGTGTGTTCTAAACCGGTCACACCCTACCTAAATCCTGGCATTGTTCAGCTTTCTCAGTGTGTTTGGATGTTGTACTTAGGTTAAAACAACAAAGAACAACCCCAGCACCAGCACAGGCTGGGGGGTCCCTGCTGGAGCAGGGAGGTGCCACCAGGTGCCCTCTGGGCTCCCTGCACCCTGAGCCACCCTGGGATTCTCTGATCTGACCTGAGCAAACCTTGAGAAACTTTAGTTTGTGTTAATACGGTTGCAGAGAGACAGTGGACAGATGTTTCAGGTGGTGAGGGGATCTTTAGTCCTGGTGAAGTTATGAAAAGTGATATTGCAAAAGCTGAATGAGAAATGAAAGCAACTTTCTGCTGTGTTTGCCTTCATGGATCTCCTTGCAGCTTCAGGAAACAGAAGTGGTGCAGCTGTTTGCTGGGAACAGGATTTTAGAGTGAAGAAGGGGAGGTGAGAGTGAACTCTCATAGCCTAGAGCAGTTTGCCCCTGGTTTGATTTCTGAGCTACTAAATTTACATCACAGCCCTCTCCCAAACCTTCTGTATTTTAAATGGTAACAGTACAAATGTGTAGCAAAGGGACTATTTGCAAACATTTTTCCCTGTGTGTGGTGGCCTTGCTTTTACCAGATGTGAAGGGAGAGGTGGGAAAAGAATTGATCTGGTAATTCGGGGTTACATAAGCTGAGAGCACCAGGTTACTGGTTTAGATTTATCTGGGAGAAAAGTGACCCAGGCTCAGACTTTTGTTAATGTTTAATGTTGTGTAACGTTCTGCCCAGGCATAATTGAGCCATCAGCACGGGAGTGATCCTGTTGGAGGGGTTTATTCTGAGTGATTACAGAGCCTGCTGTGGCTTTCATTTCACTGCAGCCTGAGCTCATTGATGACCAGGTCATCATTTATTTACAGTTCTTGGGATCCTTTCACACTGATTCTCCTTCTTTTGGGCAGGGAGGAGGATGAGGAGACACCACAAAGTTATCAAAGATACTCTGCCCTCTCTTTCTGGTGGTTATTTGGCACTTCCCTGGTTTTAGAGCCTCTCCACTTTCTCCTAATGCTGGTGACTTTTCGTCTGGATTGTGCCACTGGGCTGGGAAGGGTCTGACACGTGGGGCTGGGAGGGGCCTCAAAGGATGGAGCAAAGGAGAGAGGGAAGAGCAGACTCTGCCGAGATGGGAAAGAGAATCAGGAAGAAAAAAGCCGAAGAGCACAAACACTGCTGCTGGTTCTTGTCTAGGTCTCAGTTTCAGATGAATGCTCCTGATTTTTCTTCCCAATTTCTTTATTTCTTCCTGATTATGTGAGATTCCTGCAAAATACAGTGTGTCTCCGTGCTCTGCTGATGAATCACGAGGCTGCATCAATAAATCCAGTTTTATGCTGAGCTTTGAAGCAGGGAGGGAGTCCTGTTTAAAAAGTACCTTTGAAAACTGATGAGCAGAAGCTGCAAAGAGAGGCTGTGGCTGCTCCATCCCTGGCAGTGTCCAAGGCCAGGCTGGAGCACCCTGGGACAGTGGGAGGTGTTCCTGCCCGTGGCAGGGGGTGGGACTGGTTGGGCTTTAAGGTCCCTCCCAACCCAAACCATTCTGGGAGTCTGTGAAGTGATTTTATACTCAGAAATAACTTCGGGCATGAAGATGACTTTCAGTTCTGTTAAACCTCTGACTAATCAGAGGAGGAGGCAGCCACAAGTTGTGTTAGGGCAGACGCGTCTGTTTCTGGATCTTCAGTGGGGACCTGTTGAGCTTTGTAGCCCTGTGAGGTTGGAAAGAGCAGTGTGAAGTCCCTGGAAGACCTGGGCACCACTGGCTTGGAGCTTTGCGTGTCGTGTCCTAGAGAATTCACTTACACAGCTGAGCACAGGCTGCATCCTGAGCTCATCCATCTGGCTGCAGGGCCACCTCAAGTCTACTTTGTGAATACAGAATAGTAAAAAGGTAGTCCAGAAATTAGTCTTTGGGCCTAATTTTCAAGGTGGAGGGTGGTTTTCAACTAGATAAAGTTGTCATGACAGAACTTGGAGGTTGTTGTCTGCTGCCAGTTGTCTGAAAGCTGCTGTGCCTTTTGAAGCAAATTGTACAAACGCAGAAAAGGCACGATGTGCGTTGTAAACAGCAGTGTTATTTGTCAGTCAGCTGCCTGAAATAAAAAATCTCAAGACAAAGGAGATGGCAGTGACTGGGGGCAAGTTTTCCATAAGCAGCTATTACTCTTCCCTGGAGAAATTTGCCAGAGCAATACTTGTAACTGCTAACGCTTAAAATTGTGAAGACGTTGTGTTTGTGTGACAAAGCTCTGGAAAACAGATACAGCAGTGAGTTTCAGCAGGGCACTTCAGAACTGCTGTCGTGGCCCCAGGCAGGGAAATCAGACAGAAAGGAGCATTTTGATCTGAATTTCCAGTGCGTGTCCCCATGGACTACCCAGAGAAGCTGTGGCTGCCCCTGGATCCCTGGAAGTGTCCAAGGCCAGGCTGGACATTGGGGCTTGAAGCAGCCTGGTATAGTGGAAGGGATGGAACTGGAGGTAAGATCCCTTCCAGAACATTCTGGGATTATTCTGTGCATGCCATCCCATTCCAAGTGCTGTGTTTGGTGGAGACCCACACCAAAATCATCTGATGTTTGTCTCGAGGCTTGGTTCTGCCTTTCACCCATCTGGCCTGACTAAATAATACATGAACTAAAGTGGTTTCTGCTATTTTTAGGCAGTGTAGATCACAAAGGCGAATATAAATGCAGCACTTCTTAATATCAGACTCCCTTGCCTGCTGACTGACCCCAAATTCTGTGCCCTCCGTTAGGGGACACAAGTCCCCTTGTCCTCAATGATTTATGCAGCATCTACAATAGCAGGGCCTGTTGCTTTCGGATGTGTGTGCATTCATATTTTATGTCTCTGCCTGCCCTTCATGTTTTATTTAATGGACAGTGTAAGGAAATTGGTTACTTGGCAAAAACTGGCTTTTAGTGGGCTAAGGAGCTCCAGGTTTCCTGATTTTTGGGCTGGTGCTGTGTCCGCTCCATACCCCAGGGGCTGTTCCACTGCTTCTCAAGAGCTTTCTGAATATTGTTCCTTCCTCCTTGCTCCTCCAGAAAGGGAGGAGAGCCTGCAGCCCTGCTGCTGGCAACCTGTCTCCTGCAGATGATGTTTGGGGAGGGCAAGAAATCCCAAAACCAGATAGGAACGTGGTCTCCTTGTGCTGTCCAGGAGATGCTGGCTTTTCTGGGCTGAGCTCAACTGTGTCCCCATCAAATCTGAATTTATGTGGTGCCACATGTGGTATGTCTTACATTTCAGACTGATCCAGACCAGCACAAGTTTGTCTCAGGATCAGATAAATTCCAGTCCCCACATTGTTTCACTGCTGATGTGAAATCAAACCTAGGATTAGACCCTCGTTGTCAGTGCTGTTGTGGTGCCACACAGGGTGAGCTGCATATTTCATCAGGATATTTGCCACAGTACTTTTATCCCCTCACCCACATGAAATATTTGTGAATTTAGCTTATTTTCAGACCCAGTGAAAAGCTTTTGCAATGCCTGAGGACAGATAATAATATATTTGCTTTTAAAAGAGAATCTCATGTGTATTTATATCCTGTGCTATCTCTGGTAGCCCCACCCTTATCTCTAAAAACCACACAAACAAAACAAAAACACTTAATCAAACCCCAAACTCGAACTTGTGTGACTGTTTAATATCCTTTGGTGTGAACACTCATAGCACTTGATCTTGTTTCCAGAATACCACTTTTATTTTTCCCACCAGCAGTCATTTCAACAGCTCTGCGTTGCTTGCAGGAGGAGCTCTCACATTCCTGGAGGACTCACGATGAATTTTCATGATCTTTCTACACGGAAGATTTTTTTTTTTTTTTTTTAATAGCCTCTTACTAAAGGGCCATGTTTTATCAGGTTCAGGAGATCTTGGAGTTTTATCTAGAAGTTGCGTGTCAGAGCGCAGCTCAAGGGCAGCCCTGTAGAGCAAGTCTGACCGTGGGCTGGGTGGGTAAAGCAGCAGCTGTGGCAAGCTGGCCCTTATTTGTTTTGTACTCCTAAAATATTCTGGTTGCTGATGTGTTCAGGAGGCCCATATGCATTTCCCAGGCCTGGAGGGAATGCTGGGGAGCCATGGAGCCTGTCACGGGGTGCCTGCATGGGCTTTTCCCAGGGTCCTGCCTCAAGGGCTCCTTGTCAGATCACACAATCCCAGCATGGTTCGGGTTGGAAGGGACCTTAAAGATCCTCTCAGGACAGGGCAGCGACACCTTCCACTATCCCAGCTTGCTGCACCCTGTGCCAGGGCCTCCTCACCCTCACAGGGAACAATTCCTTCCCCATATCCAGTCCAAAGCCCCAGATGAATTCCTGCAGTACCAGAACATCCTACCTCACCCCTCCTGCTCGGAGGAGCCCCTGCACATCAGAAGCAGCAGCAGAATTGTCATTCCCATTTTGTTTGCTTACTCAGGCACACAGCAGGGATATTGGATCCTGCTGGACATCCCTGGGGAATGTGCCTCCTGAGTATTTACCTACGGGAAGTGCTTATTCCCAGCTAGCTCTTGTGTGGCTCTGCTGCAGGGAGATGGAAAGGCGCATCACGCTCCCCTGCATAGCTTCTGCTTCATTATCCACTTGGCCATTCCCCTTTTATCTTCAGCCTCAGCAGCTTTTTCCAGTGCTCTTGCCATCTCCCATCCCTCCCCAGCAGTCACAGAACCATGGCTTGGTGGCCATGGATCTCCTGATCCATCTGGGAGAGGAGATAGGTCAGAGTGGGGCTATTTTCAGGCAGCACCTCATTGGCGTGCCTGCCTTGCTCTCCTTAATGCCTTGCTAATCTGAGCTTCACCCATCTGCTTGCAGAGAGCTACGGCGTGCACGTGACTGCAGATTGAAATCCTTCCTCCTCTCCCTCCCTCTCCTCTGCTGACACTTAACAACAACAAATAATTAAAGATCCTTAAGCCAGATGCCTCTGGAGCTGGCCGGTCATGCGATACTTCGCTGCAGAAGGGACGGAGGTTGATTTGTTTGGGTTCCTTTTTCTGGAAAGAGAACAGAGCCGCTGGGTTCCTGCAGTTCTGGCTGCTGTAAGAGGCAGGGCTGGTCCTTGTTGCACGCTGTTTGTGTAACAGCAGCTGTGAAACCCACGCTTGGTTTCACAGTGATCCTTCCGAAGCGACAGGCGTCCCTTCATCGATTAAATGGTTACTTCCCGTGGCCACTTCCCGGGATGGAATGCTGACTTTTATGAATTGTTTTTCCAAGGGTGGACGTGGCCTTTGAGTGCCTGAACCAACGGAGATTATCTCAGCAATTGGCTGTGTTTGCTGGGAGCAGCGTGTGGCGGGTGCCCCGCGGGGAGCCGCGCTTGTGATGCGCTCATAAAGCGGGCGCTCGCGCTGGGGTGGATGGAGGGGATAAGATCAGCTCTTAACCCCCCCTGCCTAAAGCACAGCCTCATGAGAGGAAACACATCTGCAGGAGGGCATCTTGCAGTTTGGGGAGTGCAGGTTTTGGGTTGCCTTCTAGTTAAAAGGAAATGTTTAGACTGGTAAGGAAAGTTTGCTCGAGGCTGTGCCTCGTGCTGGCAGCTGGACACCCCTTGGTCTCTTCTGTGGCAGGGCAAGAGGGATCACATGCCCACCCATCTCAGGAGGCATCTGATTGAAGTATTGTTAGTTATTTCTGGCTGTGAAGGGTGGATAAAGTGCTGGCTGAGCTTTGCCCTCTGTTTTGGGTTGCTTTGCAACAGTTTTATGGCCTGCGGGTGAGTGGTGGATGACAGTGTTCCCCAGGTGGGGGGGTTTGGAAGGTGAAATATTGTTCTCATTTTAAACTGACAGAGAGTAGGGTTAGATTGAGTATTAGGAAAAAATTCTTCTCTATGAGGGTGGGCAGGCCCTGGCACAGGGTGCCCAGAGCAGCTGTGGCTGCCCCTGGATCCCTGGCAGTATCCAAGGCCAGGCTGGACGGGGCTTGGAGCAGCCTGGGACAGTGGAAGGGGTCCCTACTCATGGCAGGGGTGGCACTGGATGGGCTTTAAGGTCCCTTCCAACCCAAACCATTCTGGGGTTCTATTTTTAAACGTAGCTTAATTTCCATGGCATGAACACAGGCTGGTCGCACTTAGCCAGCACCTCCGGCTGAGATTCCCTCGTTTGGCTGGAATTACAGGTTACTTTTGGAACGGATCTAATTGGTGTGTTCAAATCCTACCAGTTCAGCCTGTGGATCTGTTACCCAGCCCTCCAGTCGTTCCTGTTCAGTGTGCCAGATAGTGGAGTGGCTGCCTGCAGAAGAAGGGATGGCTGAGAGCCACTGTTCCAGAGCTATTCCCTGGGATTGTCTGTAACCAGGCGGCTGATGGGCACCTCCATAAAGATGTTAGGACAACGTGGCACAGGCACATCTCCTGTGCCTCAAGTGTGCCACTAGAAAAGGAATTTAGAGGTAATTGGATGTGTCTGCAGGAGGAACTGACTTCCGAGGCTTTCAGGTGGTTGTTGAAATATTCATAATTTCCAGAACAGTTAGATGGCAATATCTGAGATTTTACCTTTCCTTATTTCTCCTTCTTTGTGAACCTAATTGATCATAACTTTTGAGCTGAGGGGAGCATGTAAAACATATTTTGCAGCCTTTGAACACACCTTAATGACTTGAAGTGATGGTGCTTGTGGTCTGGGAAGTTGTTTGACGTGTACCTGGTGGTACACACACTGTCAGCATCACTCAGTGTGGAAGGAAGCGTGTTTTCAGTGTTGTTCTGTGATCTTAAATCATCTTATCAGTTCAAATTGTAAGGAATTCTTCATGTTTCAGGGAGGATGTTTGTGTATTCCTGCTCTTTGGGTTCAGTGCCCACTTGTTGTCAGCAGCAAGATTTAAGCAGGATTTGCTGGTGTCACAGGATCATCGACGGGAGCAGTGTCACATCCGACATCAATTGGGAGCAGCTGAGTAGGAGCAGTCGATGGAATGAGTAGGAATAGTCTGACACACAGATAAAGCTACTTTGTAGCACTGAGGGAGGAATGGCTTGGGTTTCTGGCGACCAAATTCTGAAATTCAGAGTTTGTTGAAGCATCAAAGTGTCGCATTCAGTGCCTGAAACACCAAGCAACAATGATGAAGTCACCTGTGAAATGCAAAAGCAGGACCCCTGAAGCAGGGACCAGAGCTGCTCTGAAGCTGTTTGGCACCCTCCCTGTGGCTGCTGGAGGAGGAGGTGCTGGATGGCTGGGCTGGCAAGGGGAGGGTTTGTGTCCCCAGTCACACTGGGTTTGCTGGAGCGTGTTTTTGCCATCAAGGCCAAGGCCAGCGGTGGCAAGTCTCCACTGCAAACAGAGGGATTTGGCTTCCTGTGATGGAGAGTAAAGAAAGGGACTGGAATTTGGCAAATAGACCAAGAGGGTTTTCCCTGCTTGTAGCATGACCACAAGAAGGAAGATGCCAGGACAGTTCATCTGCATTGTCAGGAGATCTGGCTCTAGCCAGACACGTTCCCACCATGCAGGCTGTACACCCATAACTCGTTGGCAATCAAGATGGTTTGGGATTTTTTTCCTTTTTCTTCCCTTTCCCGTGTTTCTGATTTTTCTAGACCATTATTCTATGCAATAAGAGCCTTCCTCTCCTTCTTGCAGATACATGTCTTTAAGACTTACTTGATTAATGGTGCAACTCTGAGCAGGTATTGCTGGGAAGAGGAGGACTCTGTGTTCAAAAAGCCAGGCTATTTATACCAGAAATAATCTTGAATATCTGTGGTGTTTTGTCTTTCAGACCAAGGAACGCTCTGTGTCACATGAAACTAAATTAATAAAGGCAGACCCAGGGATTGTTTTGTTTTCCAAGAGCAACGGCATTGAAAATGAATATAGATGGTGTGTCTTTTGGGTGGGTTTATGAAAAGTAACAGCTGAAATGCAGAGAACAGCACCGTGCATGAAGATCTAGAGATATTTACATTTCAGCTCTGGAGGCTTGGAGTCTTTTTGATGTGGCTCTGATGTGTTGGGACTTCAAAAGCAGGATATTTGAAATAAAATATTTATATTGCTAATGAAATATGGAAATATTATTCTAGGCTGGGAATCCTAGCATGTAAACTTAGTTTTCTTTTGCTTTAGTTACAGCCCTGGCAAAGGCAGTTGGGAGGAAGCAACTGTTGTGGTCTGGCTGCTGTCTCATACATGGCCAGTAACAAACCCTAATATTAAAAAAATATGTCAAGTAACTGATTTAAGTCTTCAGTGAGGATCTGTTTTCTCTCTGATTTCTGCCAGGCTTCCTTTTCCTAATCTGCTCGGCTGGTTTGGCAGATTATGCTGGAGTCTGCATTTCAGAGCTGCGTTACCATCAGTCACAAGACTGCTCTCAGTTTCCTTGGGCACAACTTCCCTTTCTGCTCCCATGATTTTTTAAATTTTAAATTCGTGCTGCCACTTAGATTCCCAGAGGTTTCCCACAAATCTAACTTTCTGATAACAAATGGCTTTTAGGTAGTCACTGGAGGCAAAAAAAAAACCTCCCAAAACCCCCAAAACACCTGCACTGAGTTAAAATATGGAGCATGTCACAAACATTTATTTTCCTGCTTCCATCCTTTTGCCCTGCCTTGTAGGGAAAAAACCCACCCTTTTCCTGCCTTTTCAGTGTTTCATCTGTTTTCCTTAGCAGCTCCTTTGTTGCTTGTGTTTCAGTCTGGGGAGGTTTGGTTGGTCTCAGGGGGACGGCGAGCATCGCTCCGCGCTCTTCAGTACCGGAGTTGTCTGCGGGGTTGCACGGGGACACGGGGCTCTATTTCCAGCCCTGCCCTATCTCTGGCTGACCCAGATCCCGAGGCAGCACAGGGATGTGTGTTCAGCTGTGCTGGGGACGGCGGCCAGAGCTTGCTTCTGCCTGAGCACAGAGCCCACAGACACTCAGGGCTGCTCCTGTCCAGATCCCACGTGGGCAAGGTTTGAGCGCGGCACGGTGCCCGAGGGGGCCGGGTTGGTTTGGGGGTGCTGGGTGGGTTGGTTCTGCTCTAGGAAGCTGCTGAAGCGTTGAAGATCCTGGTGTCTAAGGAGATGATTCATAAAATCACAGAATGGTTTGGGTTGGAAGGATCTTAAAGCTCGTCTTGTTCCACCTCCTGCCATGGGCAGCGACTTCCACAAGTGCTCCAACTCCAGCCTGGCCTTGGACACTTCAGGGATCCAGGGGCCAGCCACAGCTTCTCTGGGCACCCTGTGCCGGGGCCTCATCACCCTCACAGGGGAGAATTTTTCCCAATATCCAGTCTAAATTAATGTTTAAAGATTTGTGATGTTCTGTTGATATTTTCACACCCCCCTTTGCATTTGGGGTGGGGAGTTGAAACATGGATGTTCAATAATAAGCCAATATTGGTCCTGCTTTTGTTGCAGGTATTGAATTACTTCAAGATTGAAACGTTAGGATTGTGGAATGGAGTAGAAAATGGGATAGGTGCTTGGAGACAGGAAGAAAGCTGAGATGTAGGGCTTTAAATCACAGAATTATGGAATGGCTTGGGTTGAAAGGGGCCTTAAAGACCATCCAGTTTCAGCTTCTGCTGTGGGCAGGGACACCTTTCACTAGATCAGGGTGCTCCAAGCTGTGGTGGAGTCTCATGGAGGGAAATACTCGCTGGTGGTGTTCCCTTCTGGAGGTGGGATCTGTTTGGTTATCCAAATGTGCTGCAAGTACTTTGGGGTATAAATCCTCCCCGCTCAGCTCTGGGCTTGTGTTCTGAGCTGTTGCACCCAGATCTAAGCCCATGAGTGGATTTTCATTTCTGGGTGGGTTTTTTTTTTTTTTATTCAATTCAGATAGCGAATATATGGTGAGGGGGTTTTTTTCTTCTTGGCATCAAGTAATTTAGAAAAAAACAGGCTGCTCAGGGATTTATGTAGTATTCAGGCAGGGCTTTTCCTCTCTCTGAAGTTGTGTGAGTAGCTGTTCAGGGGATGTGGGCGTTGCTCTGCACTTTTATCCCCTCTCACTTTCTGTAGCACTTACTCCACTTGCTCTGACTTTCTGTCCGCAGACCAGTGTTTCCCCTCTGGGGCTGACCTTGGAAACCTATGTTGGAGCTCTGTGCAGCTTGTGAGCCCACCTGTGCCTCATAGTTCTACTTACAGCTATTTTATATTTGCATGTATTTGTATTTCCAGCACAAACCCAGCTTTACTGGTCTGTTTTACGCTGCCAGCAGCTTCTTGCTTGTTAGTGGTGCGGAAGGGGTGATGCTGGTTTGGAGGCAGGGCTGTCCTGGAGGGAGGGAAACACTGCTTGAGAGCTTGTTAGGGCTATCCAGCACATAATTTGTGGCAGGCAGCGCCCTTTCCTTGCAAACTGGTGTGCAGAGGTGCTTGTCAAGTACAGGATGTCCAGTTATTGAGGTGTCAGAGCATTATTGTTAGCCATGACAAAATGCCTGGAGTGGAGGTGAGTGTAGCAGTGACTCAGGCTGTGAACAGTTTTGTTTTGTGCTCTAAAAGCACAGGACGAGAGCTCCCAGCTTTTATCCGGAGCACTGGGTCTCTGTGTGAGTCCTCCTTGTCAGGGAAGCTGGGGAATTCACTGGTGGGCTGGGTTATAAAGCATTAAATCTTCAATCCTGGCAGCAGCTGGGTTTCTCCTGCTTATTTGTGTGCACACATTGTCAGTGTGAACCTCAGAGTTTGTTTTCCAAGTGACAGGATGCCGTTACTCTATCTTCCAGTTGTGCTTACAAACCTCTCTCGTTGGAACTCTTACTTTTCACCAAGGGGTCATCTCAGCTTTTCTGGGCTGTTTGGGAAGGATGCCGAGGGTTGCAAGTGGAACACACCCACTGCCTCTGAAAGGATTTCCTGGCTCTTGGTGAGGAGTTGCTGAAATGGCTGATTATTTGACTGATTTCTATAGTGACTGTTGCCTTGGCAGCAAAGCTGAGAGAGTAAAAGCACAAACATGAGGAGGGCACGATTCAATTTGGGAAGGCTCAGGTTTGCTTTTCTTTAGTCGAGTTTCAAAGTGCTTTAGGAGGAGTTTGGAGATGAACAAACTGGTTTGGGAGGTGGTTTTTTGCTGGTTTAGGTGGATGTGGTTTTGTCTCATCTGTGTTAATTGTGAGACTTAGCAGTTTCTGCTTGCAAGGAGCCCCCAGACCTGGGCCTTGTCCTGAGCACAGGAAACATGGGGAGCTGTTAGAGCAGGTCCAGAGGAGGCCCCGGAGCTGCTCCAGGGCTGGAGCCCCTCNAGTAACCAGCTGATGATTCCATGGCTGATTATCTTATCCTTTAACCAAAACCGTGGATGCTCCTTGTGCTCCTTGTGCCCAGTTGCACCTCAGGAGAAGAGAACAGGCCTTGACAGGCAGGGTTGTAACAGTGCACCCCCAAATACTCATTTAACCCTCTGGGATGGCCGTGGCCAAGGTGTAGATGGAAGTGGTGGTGGGAATTACTCCCTGTGTTTTGAGTTAGCACTTCAGTGTTTGCTGGGAACAGGGGAAGAAAGGTCCTGTAAACACGAGGAAGTGTGACCTGGAGCCCATGATGAGGTTGTTTCATCCCTGCTCGCTCTCGTGTGGGTATTTTGAGGTACTGGTTTTCCACAGCATCATTATCATGGTGCAGCTGGCATTGTTATGATAATCACATTGTTATTTATAATTTCATGTCGGGTTCAGGCTCCCCAGTGAGGCAGCTCTGCTGCAGATGGAGGGAATTTTTAGTCACCCAGCCTAAAGGACCTGTGCCAGAGCTGGGGAGCTTTGTGTGTGTGCCCCATCCTCATGGGACCACGCTGAGCCTGGGGATGTGGCCTGGCTGCAGCTCCCACTGCTCCCCACCTTCTGTCTTCAGCTTGTGTGGAGAGGAGAAGAACTTTTGTGGAAGAGAGGGGGTCAGTGAGGGCTGTCAGTCCCCTGGAGTTTCTGCAGAGCTCACCCCATCAAGCTTTCATGGATACACCACAGGGAATGAGGAATTTTTAATGTGACAAGCTGGAAGGTGTGAGTAAAGAAGCTTTTTTGCCTATTCCTCCCCCATTAGGCTGTGAAAAACAGGCTTGGATGATAAGTGGTGTTAAAAATTTTAGTTGGTTTTCCCCATTTTAACTCTCAATGAAAACAACTCGTCTCCATGGCCGGTGTCCTTGGCAGAAGATTACCCTTCCTCTGAGCCTTGCTCCTGTGAGTATCACTTACTCTGCTTTTACAAAAGGTGCTTGATAGTGGTTTACTCTGGTGGTGTGAGAGCAGCGGGCTGGAGTTGCACATTCTGGAACTGATGGCAGTTTTCAGCAGTTGTTGTTGCCCAAACCTGCAGTTTTACTGCGAGACACACATTTGTTGTTTTTTGTCAGGCTGCCAGGCCAGGTATCCTGGGGTCACACCAGCATTTTGGGGCTCTGGTGCCAGTATCCGAGTGCTATTTGCAGCTGGCAACAGATTTTTCCATCTGGAGCTTGTCTTAGAACCTGCTGGCAGCTTTGCATGGAATGTAATCAGGGAGTGGTATAGGTTGGAAAAGCCCTCTAAGCTCATCGAGTCCAACCATTCCCCAGCGCTGCCCAGGCCACCACTGGCCATGTCCCCAAACGCCACATCTACAAATGTTTTAAATCCCTCCAGGCAGGAATGGTGACTCTGCCACTGCCCTGGACAGCCTGTTCCAGGGCTGGACAACCTTTTCTGTGGAGAAATTTTTCCCAGTATCCGATCTAAACCTTCCCTGGCAGCGGAGATGTAATTTGAAGGTTGGCTGCAGGCTCCTGAACTGTGTCTTTGGGATTCTAAATCCTTAAAAATGTTGTCAGGGATGGACAGGAAGCTGCTCTGTTGGGAGGATAATGGTTTAGGGATTTGGGAAACTGGGATTCAGGCACTCCAGTGTTGAAAACTGACAAGGTTTAATATTGCCCCACCTCGTGGTGCCCACAGAGTGCTCTGAGAGCCCCAAAGCCGGGCTGGGAAACAGCACGGGGAGCTGGGCCCTGCTGCAGGCCCAGAGGCCGGCTGGAGGAACAGCATTAAAAATAAATAACTTTGGCTTTATCAACATCGTGAGGCACCATCCTGGGAAGCAACAAGCCCACAGAGGAGTCTGTTAGTGTTGTCTGTTGGGAATTTGTGCTGCCAGAGCCGGGGTTTGAGATGAGCACACGGAGACAGGCGGGTGGAGCTGAGCTGCTCCTCAGGCCCGGCCTTGTTGGAGCTTCTAATGTGGGTTACCATGCATAATTCAGGCCATCCCTTTTCCATGTTCAGAGCTCTGTAACTAAATACTGATTTGCTAAACACAACTTGAATAATGAAGCAATCTGTGGCTTGAAAGCCTTCCTCAGGACTGAAAGAAAAGGGAGCAAACGGAGCTGTGTCCTCACTCCTGCTTTAAAACAGCACAGATATTTACAAGGTAGAAGAGACATCTTCATCCCTGTTTGCTCCGTGGATGTAAGTACGTGCACATTCCTGGTGTGCCCAGTAAGTGAGAGGTGGCCTGTCCAAAGTACTCCCAGTCCTTCCATCCAAAGCCTTTTCTTTCCTCAACCGTCACAGTTCATTCCATGGAAAAACAGATTAAAAACTGCACCTCGAGTTTCTTGCTGAGCTTAGAGGTAACAGTTCAAAAAATAAATGGATGTGCAGTGTGGTCATGTTTGCATAGGAGTAAAGCTCTGTGTCTGTTCTGAGCCACTTCAACTCGAATTGTGCCAGTAGGGTAAATTATTTTGGTTTTCTCAGTCACAACTTTGCTCCCTTCGATGGAACACAAACACTTGGGAGCCTGTAAGAAGCTAAAAATATTCTTACAGCTGATAAAGGCTTGATCTGACTTTTGAAAATATGAAGTGGTTTTTTTCCCCTGTGCTGTTACCTTCTCACTTCGTGTTTATGATGCTGCAGCAGAGCACGTGGGCTGTGGGATGGTGGGGCTTCCACTGCTTTCCTCTCCTTGCTCTGGGCAGGAGCAGTTTTTGTTGGTTGGTTGAATAAATACCTCAGACCTGGTGGTGGTCACTGCCATTGCTGCCTTCTTTGCTGCTTGTGTCTCAAAAATTTAGGAAGAGATTCCAAGCCAGTAACTTTCATGTTCTTGTAATTTTTGTGCTGGAAGCGATCAGCTTTTCTAAGCTATTTTTGTAATTCATTGGGTAGAGAAGTTTCTTACCTAGTTCCTCTTTTTTAAAAAAAAAAAAAAATCATTTTTCTCCTGGTTCCTTTTTTTTTTAGCTTGTAGAAAACATTTCTTTGAATTGGAGAAGTATACCCTGGAAACAGTCAAATATACCTCACAGAGCTGCTGAATGAATACCTGCACACCTAAATGTTTTGGTTTATTTTCAGGCTAATCTGTTTGATAATTTATTTTCCTGCTGGTGTTTTGGCCCAGAGAGTAGATCCTTGCTTATCTACATCAGTTTTCTGATGTTGATGACTATATATGGCACCTGGAGGAGTTTTAGGGTGGGTTGGATGGGGCTTGGAGCAGCCTGGTTTAATGGAAGGTGTCCCTGCCCATGGCACGGGGTGGAATGGGATGAGCTTTAAGGTCCTTTCCAACGCGAATCACTCTGGGATTTTGTGATTTTATGATTTTTGCCTTCCAGAATGGAAAACAGGTTTTGTATTCAATCACTAGTGCCACACATTGTGTTAAGATGCCAGTCTGTAAGGGGCAGAAAGGGTTTCTGCCACAAATAATACCGAAGATTTGCTCTGTAGCTCCTTAAATCCATGAGTATGATGATTGTAAGAGGACTTTGGGTGCTGCTCATGGACTAGAGCATAGAAGTAGAAAATAAAAGAAATACAGAGCAAGGAGGAGGCTTCCCACAGCTGCAAAGTGGTGTTAAATCTTTTGAGAAATCAGCAGCGAGCTCGGGAAGGACAGTGCTGTGTGTACGAGGCTGGAGCTCCAATCTGCTGCTCTTGTCCCTCCAGAGTCTGTTGTCCATCCCGAGCACAGCTGGTTTTGTGCAGGAATTTTGGCTTTGGCCATGACCTGCAGGCTAAACGCCGTCCTAATGCCTGGTTTTGGGTTTTTCTCCCCCTCCCCAGGAAGAAGAATGCCAACACGAAGATGAAGTAGAGCGTTTCCTATGCTGGCCGCGGCGCCCGCACGCTGGTGTCAGCTGGGTAGGGACGGGCTCTCGCCTCTGGCCAAACCCATTCCCGGGACAAGATGAAGCCAAGGAGGAGCTTCCCGCCGCGCTGGAGCTGCAGTGACTGCTGCCCGCTCTAAAGCCCATGTGCCACCGTCCCTGGCGAGATGAAAGAGGTGGTGCTGTGGTCACCCGAGGAGGTGACCAGCTGGCTGATGGACAATGCCGTGCCGGAGTACTGTGAGCCCCTGAAGAGCTTCACCGGGCGGGACCTCATCAACCTGACGGAGGAGGATTTCCAGAAATCCCCTCTGTCCCGGGTGTCTTCCGACAGTGGCCAGCGGCTGTTGAACATGATCGAGGGGCTGAAGATGGCTCACCACATGGAGGCTCACAAGAACGGCCACGCCAACGGGCACATCCGCGCCGGCGACTCCGCGCGCCAGAACGGCTTCGGCGCCGCGCTCAAGCTCAACGGGATCCCCAATGGGTTCAAGAAGGAGATGATCAAGATCCCCATGCCGGAGCCGGAGCGCTCGCAGTATCCCATGGAGTGGGGCAAGACTTTCCTGGCTTTTATTTATGCACTTCTTTGTTTTGTCTTCACCACGGTGACTATCTCGGTGGTTCATGAACGAGTGCCTCCCAAGGAGGTGCAGCCTCCCCTCCCAGATGCATTTTTTGATCGCTTTGATCGGGTGCAATGGGCTTTTTCTATTTGTGAAATCAACGGCATGATCCTTGTAGGACTGTGGTTTGTTCAGTGGCTGCTCTTAAAATACAAGTAAGTAAAACCTTTTCAAAACTTGAGTGCTTCTGACAACTTTTGGAGGGCAGCTTTTGGACACAGTCTCAAGCTGCACCAAGGGGAATTTTGGTTGGATGTCAGGAAAAGTTTTTTACTGAAAGAGTGATAAAGGTCTGGAATCGTCTGCTTGGGGAGGTGGGGGAGTCACCATCCCTGGATGTGTTTAAAAAAAGATTGGATGTGGCACTCAGAGCCATGGTTTAGTTGAGGTGGTGTTAGGGTATGGGTTGGGCTTGGTGACCTTGGAGGTCTCTTCCAGCCTGGTGATTCTGGGATTCTGTGGTGCTGGTTTGCATCCAAACAAAATGAAGCTCCTTGTGATCTTCTTATCTCGGTTTTCAAACTGAAATAGATATCACACAGTGCAAGCTGCTGTGCAGAGGGCAGAAATCCAGATGTTCCCTAAGAAACTAAGCAATGCCCCTGCTCGTGTTTGCCTGCACAGTTAAACTTGAAACTTTTTCATGTGTGAAAAGCCATGGGTTGGGTGAAATGATGTTCTGAACTCACTGTTTGTTCAGAGGGAGCCCAGCTCAGGCTCTTCAGAGGGCAGCTGTGAACCAGGATCCAAGGGAACAGCTGGAGCTGTGCCAGGGCAGGCTCACACTGGAGATCAGGGAAAGGCTGTTCCCCCAGAGGGTGCTGGGCACTGCCCAGGCTCCCCAGGGAATGGGCACGGCCCCGAGGCTGCCAGAGCTCCAGGAGCGTTTGGACAGCGCTGCCAGGGATGCCCAGGGTGGGGTTGTTGGGGTGTGTGTGCAGGGCCAGGGGCTGGGCTGGATGATCCTGTGGGTCCTTTCCATCTCAGCACATTCCATGATTTTAAACCCAAGGGAAACAGCTAGAGGAGGTGGTGTGGGATTGCCCTCAAGAAGGAGGTGCAGGTTAACAGGACCATGCCAGGGATCAAACACCCTGTGGTGGAGCTGAGCAGAGCGTGTAGGTGAAGAGCAGCAGAACCCTTGGAGATGCTGAAGCAGTGAGATATGGGTTGAGTTGATGATAACGTGCATAACATGTTGGTGTCACTGGCAGAGGTGAAGGTCCCCCCCCCACCCTGTCCCCATTTGCTTTGGTGTGTTCGTTTGTATTTATGTTACAGAATCACAGAATGTTTGGGGTTGGAAGGGACCCTAAAGATCATCCCATTCCAACCCCCTGCCATGGGAAGTCCCCTTCAGAAGGGCCTTCTCTGGTGTGAGGGGAAGGTGTCACTGAGCTTGCTTGGTGTATGCACTGATCATGGAATGCTTCAAAGACCAAAATCCCTCTTTTCTATCCGTGAGCAGAGGGATCAAAGTCCGAGAGGCCCAGGCTGTGGCTGGGCAGCAGAAAGGGACGAGCAGGAGAGGTGCTGGCAGGAACAGGAGCCCAGCGAGGTGCTTTTATCTGGAGGAGCTCATTCTTGTGGCTTTGGATGGTGCACACCAAAGGGGTGCTGACTCTGCTGCAGAAAGAGCTGAATCTCTTGTGTGGCGAGGTGTGGTGTGGGTTATCCCCTCCCTTTGAAACTTCTTTCAGGATTAAAGGGAGGGCATTGGGCCAGGTGGACCTTCCTCACTTCTGCTTCCTCATCCCTGGCAGTGCCCAAGGCCAGGCTGGACACTGGGGCTTGGAGCAGCCTGGGACAGTGGAAGGTGTCCCCACCCATGGCAGGGGTGGCACTGGATGGGCTTTGAGGTCCCTTCCAATCCAAACATTCTGTGATTCCATGATTCTAGCGCTGTCCATAGCACGGGGTTGGGCTGGTGTCTCTCCAGAAGGCAGGAGCAGGTCTGGGCTGGGCACTCTGGAGTCTCCACAGGGAGCTCGAGGAAGCGGCTGAGGCAGATTAACTTCTCTGGGAAGCATTCCCAGATGCTGTGGGCGAAGTGCAGTGCCAGGATTGGCCGTGAGGTTCCCTCACGGGGCTGAAGGAGCAGCGTGCTGCCTGCTGAGGTCTGCAGAGCTGGAATGGAGTTCTCTGGGCCAGGAATAAGGGTGGAGCACACAACTCCTCTGGAGAAGGGGAAATACAAAAAAAAATTATTTTTACTTTATGTTACAATGCAGAGCTCTCTCAGACTTTTCCTAAGGTAAAATATGCCAAATCCAGCTAAATCAAGTGGTAATTTTAATTAAAAAAAGAAGTTCAGTGCTCCATAAAATGCTGCCACTTCTTTAGTCTCTCAAAATACCATGCTGCTCAATCTTTAATCCCTACTCCTCCATTTGCTTTTATGTTATAAGAAAAAAAGGAGGTTCATGTCTGGTTCTAAAAGCCACAAGGGTGAGATCGGAGAGGAAAAGCTCTGCACGGGAAAACCCCTGCCCCACTGGAATGGTGCCCTCCACACTTAAATTTCAGTCCACGGAGCAACATTAATAATTATAATTCTTAACTCACAGCTTTGTCCATGTTTACACCAGGAGAGGGAAGAGAAAAATCTGGAATACTGTGTTACAGCAGTGAGCACTCCAGTGCAAAATGTGTTTACCCTGCAAGAGTTGAAGCTTTCCTGATAAATCAAGGCACTCGAGGTGCTACTGGCCTGGCACTCCTCCGAGAGCAGAGCACTCTGCTTTAATAACTCTGCCAAAAGCGCTGAAAAATTTAAAAGATGGCCAATTTTGAGTTTTGAAAGAGCTCAGCTTGATAGGAATATTATTTTTTTGAAAGTGAGCGGAATAGCAGCAAATGAATTCCAGTGCCTGAAACGGGAACCTCCAAGAAGGAAGGAGAGAGGCTCTTTAGAAGGGCCTGGAGCGAGGGGACACAGGGAATGGCTTCGCACTGCCAGAGGGCAGGGAAGGATGGGATATTGGGAAGGAATTGTTCCCTGGGAGGGTGGGCAGGCCCTGGCACAGGGTGCCCAGAGCAGCTGTGGCTGCCCCTGGATCCCTGGCAGTGCCCAAGGCCAGGCTGGACACTGGGGCTTGGAGCAGCCTGGGACAGTGGAAGGTGTCCCTGCCCATGGCAGGGGTGGCACTGGATGGGCTTTAAGGTCCCTTCCAATCCAGTCTGTTCTTGGATTCTGTGAATGCCAGAACCTGCAGCTTGAAATGGCCATAACTGCAAATAACAGTGATTTAAAATGAGCCCAAACCCACAGGATCTGTAACCAGTGGAACACAAAGGGTGATTAAATGCTGTAATTGGATTTACCTCTGATTTTTGTAACCTCGGCAGTGATCTCTCCTCAGGATCTCTCCAGAGGTTGCTCCTGTCCTGTCCTGGTGGATGTGCCAGGAGGGTTTAATTGTCTTTCTTTGAGGTGTTTTAGCTGTTGTCCCAGTGGGGCAGTTTTGGGGCTGGCTGTCCCTCCTGAGCCCATCCTGTACCCCGGCTGCTCTTGCTGGTTTTGCTGAAGCACCTCACAGTACCCCAAATCTGCATCTGCCCTCTCTGTGAACATCAGCCCTCACTAATAAATATCTCTGCAGCTGTGGCTGCTGAGTGGCTTCCCTGCAAGCAGCCTGTCCTGCAGCCAGAGCAGCTCTGCATTTTGATTTGGGAGCTTTCCTTGCCGATGTGAATTGCTTCCTTTATAATGCTGCTCAGGAAAGATGTGTTCTCTCACTCCTCTGGGTTATACAGGACACCCTTTGTAATCACTGAACTGTGTGTCAGCTGAAATAAACCTACTCTTTTTCATCTTAGAATGAAAATGCTGTAACTTTATTCCCTGCCTCGAATAGGAAATTAGTGACGGACACAGCTAACGGAGGGGTGTGGGGCTTAAATCCCCTTTAACGTCCTCAACACCCAATCTGCACAGGCTTTGGGGTCCTGATCCTCAGATTTCCTGTAATCACTTCCATGGGCAGTGTGAGTTGAGTTGCTCCTGTGTTCCTGGCCTGGAAGGCATGGGAATATTTGTGGAGTAGTTCAGCATTCCCAGGTGTAAGCCGATAGTGTCACGAGTTTCCAAAGCATCAGGAGAAAACAGCTGGTGGTTTGTTTTATTTACCTTTGTGGATTCTGTTTGCCTTGAGTGACCTCCTTATTTTTGCCTGTTTTTTCTTGTTGCCAGGTCTATAATTAGCAGAAGATTTTTCTGTATAGTTGGCACACTATACCTGTACCGGTGTATTACCATGTATGTGACTACACTCCCAGTACCTGGAATGCATTTCAAGTGCTCTCCAAAGGTAAACTCCTCCTGGCTGCCTTGCCGTGCTCTAACCTGCTTCTTTCCCCCTCACCCTGCTGTTCCCAAAACTGCTTTCTCAAGAAGTGTTTCTGAGGGAGGGGGTTCTGCCCTTCTACTCTGCCCTCGTGAGACCCCACCTGGAATTCTGTGCACAGTTCTGGTGCCTCCAACGTAAGAAGAACATGGGATTCTTGGAGGAGGTCCAGAGGAGGCCACTGAGCTGCTGAGGGGACTGGAGCACCTCCCCTATGGAGCCAGGCTGGGAGAGCTGGGGCTGCTCAGCCTGGAGAGGAGAAGGTTGTGTGGAGAGCTCACAGCTCCTTCCAGGGTCTGAAGGGATACAGGGAAGCTGGAGAGGGACCCTGCAGCAGGAACTGGAGGGACAGGACACAGGGAATGGCTTCCCAGTGCCAGAGGGCAGGGATGGATGGGATATTGGGAAGGAATTGTTCCCTGGGAGGGTGGGCAGGCCCTGGCACAGGGTGCCCAGAGCAGCTGTGGCTGCCCCTGGATCCCTGGCAGTGCCCAAGGCCAGGTTGGACATTGGGGCTTGGAGCAGCCTGGGACAGTGGGAGGTGTCCCTGCCCATGGCAGTGGTGGAATGGGATGAGCTTTAAGCCCAAACCAGCCCAAACCATTTGATGATTTTAATTTGAGAGCGCTGGTTCGGTGTGACAGGGACATCCTTCTGCAGCTCTCTGGCTGCCCTCTCAGTGGAGGTGTTGACAGATGCTATGGGGCAGTGCAGGAATTCCCACCCTTTTCAAAGCACTGAGCTGCCCAGTTTCTGTGGCATTTTCAACTCCTTTGCATGATCAGCATGTTCCAGTGTGTTCCTGAAGCAGTTGAAGGTGTGCAACCTGTGCCAGGTGTGAGTCACTGATTTCTAAAGAAACACACACCTCGGTGTGTCAGATGCAGATGTGATTGGTGGTTGAAAAGGGCCCAAAGAGACTTTCCTAAGGCTGTCTCCTGCCCATATTTTTGCAATTCTGTTAGCACAGGGACTTCTCATCTCCTCCCCAGTCTAGCCCTGCCTCTGAGAGATAAATTTGGCTTGTGAAAGGTGTGGCTGAAACCAGGCTACTGGGACAGAGGTGCTTGGGCAAGACCCTTGTGGTCAGCCTGGAAGGGCAATTCGCGTGCTCAAGGTGGAGATGGGACAGGGCTGGTGCTGTTGAATCCATCTCTGGTCACCCCAGCACTGCTGGAACCTCACTGAATTCCTGGGGCTGGCTGTGCTGTGACTCAGTTGAAGCAGGAGAAAGGGCAGAAGCACAGCCATAAATCAGGTGGCAGGTTGTAAAACCCCTGATGTACAGGCAGTAAAATCCTGCTGGGACTTGATGCACGTGCTGTCGTCGTTTAGGTGAGGATCCAAACATCCAAACGAAGCCAAAATGCTTTGGTTCCTCGGGGAAGTCCAGCCAGGGTTTGCCAAGGCAGAGCCTTTGTGGCGTTTGGAGGGATTTTGGAAAGAGCAGTGAGTGGGAGAGGAGTCAGCACTGTGTTTGAGCAGTCTGCTGCTAGGAAATTACAGCAGAAAGGACACAGGTATTTATGGGCTGAAGTGAATAAATCTGTCGGTTTTGGGAATTTACGGCGCTGGCAAATCCTTCTCATTACTCAAGCAGAGACAAGCTGAGGGCCCTGATAAGATTAAGGATAAAGCTAGGTTTTCTTGAAAGCTCTAAATGTGCTGGTGGGAAAAGAACAACCTCTCAACACCTTATTGAGTTCTGTGTGATTGTGAAAAGTGGACTTTGGGGAGCAGTTTAGTGTTTGTGAGCAACTGTTAGCAGGAAATGTTTAATTCCTGCAAAGAACTTGCTCAAGTCTGTCAGAAATTATCAATTTCCGCTTCTTAAAGCAAGGCCAAGCTTTAAAATAAAAGCATAATGGCCAGGATGGGGGATCTGTGCTTCCTTCTGACAGTTCAATGGTTTCCATGGATTTTCAAACATCATAAAATGAGGTGAGGATGCAGCACACGTGTGCGTTGATCCATTAGTCCTGCACTGTCCCTGCTTCCCGATGGGTCCCAGAGGTTCCCCACACATCCTGGTTGTCCCGTGCCATACATTTTTTGTGGATTTGTTTAATGTTTGGGCTTGGCTTAGAGCTGGGAGCAGCAAAAGTCTTGGGCAGTGCCAGCTGCCCTCAGTCACTCAGGAGAGGGAGCAGTGTCCTCACGGGAGGGACTTGGTTTGCTTGGATTTGGCTTTCCTTGGGCAAACACAAGTTTTTTCAGGAATGCTCCATGAGCCAGTGCCATGGGTTGGGGGTGGGTCAGAGCAGATCCAGTGGGTGTGGAGGGAGATCCCTGTTTGGGCTGCTGTGGATTCACAGCACAAGTCTGGCAACGTGCTCTGACAGACTCCACAGATGTTTCTGTTGAAATGGGAAGTGGAAAGAAATAATCTTGCAGACTTTTCCAAGGCCTTAGGGTTTGGAGTGGGATGCTTTTCTGTTCATCAGATCCTGTTTTGGCAGCTGGCTGTAGAGCCCGGGCAGTTCCTCCTGGTTTCTGTTGGATGATCACCAGCGCTGTTACCAACAACATGAACCAAATTAAACCTCATTTATTTTGGAGTGTGCTGCCTCTTGAACAGAAGGAAAATCTTACCTGAGCACCAGCTACAAGAGGTGCAAAGCATTAAAACACTCGTGTCTCATTTCCAGTCTTTATCCTGCTAGAAATGTGCTGCCAGCTCTTGGGAAAGGCTGTGGATTTATCTGGTGATTGATCTTGTGGATCAAAGCAGAAGGGGAGAAGAACTGAAAGGCCAAATTGCTGCTTGAAACCATTGCTCCGAGCTGTGATATTTTACTGTGCTTTTGTGTTTTGCTCTTCCACCAGCTCTTTGGAGACTGGGAATCTCACCTGCGAAGGATAATGAAGTTGATTGCTGGCGGAGGCTTGTCCATCACAGGCTCCCACAACATGTGTGGGGACTACCTGTACAGCGGCCACACCGTCATCCTCACCCTCACCTACCTGTTCATCAAAGAGTGTGAGTGCCCTGCTGTTCTCCTGCTGTGTAATTCCTTCCTGACTGAGGAGTTTCTGTTGTGCTCGCTGGTGAGCACAGTTCGAGTTAAAATACCCGCGTTTTCCACCACCAGAGGAAATGGCCTCAGGCTGCACCAAAAGTTGGACACCGGGGAAAAATTCTTCACCACAGGGGTTGTAATGGTTTGGGTTGGAAGGGACCTTAAAGCCCATCTCATCCCACCCCCTGCCATGGGCAGGGACAGCTTCCACCATCCCAGGCTGCTCCAAGCCCCAGTGTCCAACCTGGCCTTGGGCACTGCCAGGGATCCAGGGGCAGCCCCAGCTTCTCTGGGAATCTGTGCCAGGGCCTCTCCACCCTCCCAGCGATATTCCTTCCCAATATCTCATCTAAACACAGGTTAATTTGACTGGCCAGGGTATATTATATCTTTCTCAAAGATTTCATAACCTTTCTCATTTCCAAGGACCTCATTACCCTGAGTACAATTTTAAGTTGCACCTTAAGAGAGTGATACTTGTTTTGTGATATCAGCATTCCTGCCCTTAATCTCGGCACAGGCACCTCTGTGTCAGCCAGGACTGCAGTCCATGACCTCTGCTAATCACAGCAGCAGTCCTGATAAGGTTGCACTTTGAAGTAACCCCTGCCTGTGCTTCTTTGCAGATTCCCCACGGCGACTCTGGTGGTACCACTGGCTCTGCTGGGCGCTCAGCATGGTGGGGATGTTCTGCATCCTCCTTGCTCATGACCACTACACTGTGGACGTGGTGGTGGCTTACTACATCACTACAAGGCTATTCTGGTGGTACCACACAATGGCCAACCAGCAAGTGAGTGCCTCCCACTCCTTGGATGCTCCTGCTGTAGTCTGGTTTGAGTGGGGGGAATATCCAGGCTCACCCGTGTCCTATGGAGAGTCCCTCTCTTCCCCTCGCTGTTGGGTTTGTAGGGGAGAAAGAGGCATCATTGATTGGGTTCTTGTTGTGTCTTGACCACAAAAATATGGGGAGGTCTTCCCGAAGGCAGGCAGGGCTCTGCTTCCCCTGGGTAACCTCAGTCTGTGAAGTCCTTCTGAACTGGGGCCAGGTGGCCACGTTTGTGACAGAACGACAAACCACTGAGATTCTTTTGCCTTGGGTTTTTTTTTTTGTTTGGTTGTTGAGGCCAGCTGGGGTTTTCTTGTATTCTGTGGCTTGTGCCACAGGTCTCTCGAGGAATAGCAGGAGGCCTGGCTAAAATTGAAAGTGTTTCCGAGGGGTGGCAAGTTCTCCTGGCTGGTGAACTCGAGCAGTCAGGGAGGAGCTGACAATGCTGAGGAAGTGAAACCTCCCCCACTGGGCCAGGGCAGGCTCAGGCTGGAGATCAGGGAAAGGCTCTTCCCCTAGAGGGTGCTGGGCACTGCCCAGGCTCCCCAGGGAATGGGCACGGCCCCGAGGCTGCCAGAGCTCCAGGAGCGTTTGGGCAGCGCTGCCAGGGATGCCCAGGGTGGGATTGTTGGGGTGTGTGGGCAGGGCCTGGGGCTGGGCTGGATGATCCCTGTGGGTCCCTTCCAGCTGTGGGTATTCCATGATTCTGTGAGAGAAAATGCTCAAATCTTTCCCATGGATAGCGGACAAGGGAGTTAAGAGACATTTTTAGGTCCCTAACAGCATATTGATGTCCAAGTATTCTCTGTGCTCGTGGTCAAAGATCTTTTGCTCATCTGTGGCGTGTGCTGTTAATTGTATTTAACAAAGACCCACTGCGACGGTAGGAGACGAGTTAATATTGTGACAGTGCAGATCTTTAGCTCCTATCACAGCTCCAGAATCATCATGGAATGGCCTGGGCTGGAAGGGGCCTTAAAGATCATCAGGCTCCAGTCCCCTGAAGGCGCTGTGGCTGCCAGCTCATTACTGCACTGGTTTGGTGCTGCTTGAAGCAATATGGCACAGCCAAGCCCTGTGGTGCATTTCCACCCCAAATGGCCAAGTGCAAACGAGGAGCCCTGTGGTGGTCAGTCAGTTTGGGAGGCACTGTACCCCACACGAGTCTGTGCCCGCACTCTGCAGCTCCTGTCACACAGCCCCAGAGGATTCCTGGGTGCTCAGAACAGGTCTGCTGAGTGGCTGTGCTGCCAGGCTGGAAGTGCTGGAGTCAGCATGGCCCTGAGTCCTGCTGAGGGCTTGCTTCAGCAGAGCCCTTGGTGTGGAAACGTTGCTGTTCTGCTGCCTGGTGTGACTCAGGAGGTGGCTCAACAATGCTTCCCTGAGCTGCCAGGATGTTGGGAAAAGCCAGTCCCTGGATGCTTCCCTGAGCACACATTGCTGTGCTGCTCTCTCCTTCCTCATGCTGGGGCTTGTGCCTGGCCTTAAAATGAAAAGCAACAGTGGATTTATGTGACACATGAGCTTGACATGGAGATTAGGCTCAGTGTACAAGCCCTGTGCTTGTGTATTCCCTTTGGGTGGGTGGATACAGGGATCCCTGGCTCTGGCATGGAAAACAGGCAGCAGGGGGGTTGGATAATTCCCTCAGGCCCTGCCCACTCCTTCTGTCTGAACTGGGACTTGCTCATGGCCGAGAGAAGCAGAGGGTGGGTGGGAGCAGTCTGGAGCAGGTGGAGGGCAGGGCAGGGTTCTGAGCTCCTCCAGATGGGTTGGGATGTGCCCTGCTCATGGCTCCGCAGGTGCACAGCCAGGCTCCAAAGTGATTCCCGAGCTACATGGAGTTTCAGAGGCGCTTACAGAGCAGCTGTGCTTTGGGATGGCGTTCTCATTCCCAAGGGAGAGGAGACACCGGTCTTCGGGCCACTCATTCCTTTCCTGTGGGCCCTTCAAACAACTGAGGTGCTGTAGACAGGGCTGAGCAACGTTTGGTGTGTGCAGGGAGGCTGGGAGCTGTTTGGGAGGTGAGATTTTGAGAGCAGCAGGAAGCAGGAGAGCAGCGATGAACGGCCGCGAGCGAAGTCGTGCGAGTAAATGAGCTGCCCTTGGGTAACGTCCTTTTCTGTCCTTGTCTCCCTGCAGGTGCTAAAAGAAGCTTCCCAAACTAACCTCCTTGCAAGGGTCTGGTGGTACAAGCCCTTCCAGTACTTCGAGAAGAATGTCCAAGGAATTGTACCTCGCTCCTACCACTGGCCCCTGCGGTGTCCGGCGCTGGCGCGGGGCCGGCAGGTCAAGTACAGCCGCCTGGTGAGTGACACGTAACAGCGTCACCCCGGCCCGGGAAAGGACCTGTCCCAAGTGCTCACAACTCCAAGAGAAGATGCCATAAACAAAAATCCACCGCTCCCTAACCCTTTCTTTAGCAGCTCCCTGGACCTGACCTGTTCAGTTACCTGGTAAGCACTGTGATCTTTTTTTCTCTCCAAAGGATCTGCGTTGGACAACAATAAAGAGAATTTAACTTATCATGCACTGTTACACATTTCTTGTCGATAGAGTTGGGATTTGCATTTGCCCATCACCATGTTCCTTTGTATATGATGCGACAACATAAATGAAAAGCTTTTATATCATAAGTTCTGGTCTTTCCAGTCACGTCTGGGAACAAAGCATATTATTTTCTTGGGAAAACATACTTTTCATATCTCTTGCCCCAAAGATTGGGCTGTAAGCCATTTTCTAGCAAATGACTATATGAAGGTTTCTAAATACCTGCCTTGGGTGAAATCAAGAAATCTTTCTACCTGTTGCACCGCGCTACGAATAAGATGATAGACACAGAAAGGTTTGGTAAATCCTGATTTTGTAGAATCTGCAGTGACTGACTGTGTCAAAAAAGTGCAAAAAAAAAAAAAAAAAGAAAACAAACAAAACAAACAAAAAAAAACCACAAAAAAAAAGAAGAGAAAAAAATGTAAAGTGATTTTCTAAGTATTTCCTAACTTTATTTTTCAAAATGTGTATGAAAAAAAATTAAATTTAAAAAAGATTTTTACATGTCAGAGAATAGAGAGTTAAAAAAATTTAAAGAAAATGCTTCTTGGGAGAGAGAGATTTGTCTATGTTTCTAGTGCCTTTCTTGTCTTGATTGTATGGTCAGTAGGCAGTCTTAAATGTTTTTATTTAAAATAAAGTATTCCATGAAAGCAGAATTATATATACTGTATAATTACTAATTTTTGCATTTATAGCTAAATTAAACTGGAAATTTGCTTATAATGTTGAAATTGCCACGTGTAGGGAAAAACCTCCCACCCCACCAAATAAAAAGGGTCCGACCTTGCTCACACATTGCGGGCAGGGCAAGCTAAAAAAGTATCTCTTTATTGTCTACTTCGTAGCTGGATTTTAAAAAGCAAAACAGCCATGAATTCCTGTTTTTTAAGAATTTTACAAATGATCACTGAGTGAACTACGAATGGTTTCTCCATCCCCTATCGAAGTGTTGTTGAAAAACAACAAAGATAATCTATTTCTTTAAAATATTTGTGCAGAAACTGCATGTAATTCTACGTTTTCACTCCTACCATACATACTGTATGTTTGGGGAAGTCTCCTATCCTAAACTTGCCAATGTGCAGAACAAAAAAAATAATAGTTTTTTTAAAAAAGAATGAAGAAGAGAAAAATATATATATAAATATATATATATCCATTCTGTATTTTACGTGAAGCAGAGTTATCTTCTGTAGGTTTTTTGTGTATTCACAAGGTGATATTTGTATTGTAAAACAACAATGGTGAAGGAAAATAAAAAAAGGCTTTTGAAAAATGTAGTTTCCTTTATCTTCTTAATATTCAGTTGAAATTTAAAGCTGGGTTTATTCTTGCAAACCTTGCCTTTAAGTTGATGTTATTGCACTGTAGGCCATCCGATGTGGACTGTACGGAAACTGCATTGATGTGGAATTGCTGTTGGGCAAAACAGTGCCTTATCTGAAATAAATGCTATGCAATCGATGGGCGCGAGCGGGTGGGAGGAGCCTTCCTGGGAGCCATCTCCAGGCCTTGAAAAATCTACCCCCAGCTGCTGGGACGCAGCACAGGGCAGGATGGGCATCCCTTCCCCCGGGAGCTGCCAGCCCTGGCCCTTGGACAGCAGGAAAAAAAAGAAAAGAGAAGCCAATTTCTGTGCGTCCGTGGCGGTGAAAGTGTCATTTCTTCCTTCTTTTCTGTTTTTTGGGGATGCTTTATCTCCACTTCTCTTCCCTGTTCCTCAGCTTGGGCCAAAACCTGCCCCGGAGAGCTGGTGGGGTGCTGCTTGGGATGCTGAACCAAGAGCAGCCCGTTCCTTACCAGTTCCCTGTCTCCCGGGGAGGGAGGGAGGGAGGGAGGGACGCGAGGAGGGAGGGGGTTCCTTGGCCAAACCCTTCCAAACATCTGCATCTGCAGAGCCGGGTGGGAATTCAGGGCTCAGCTCTGCCTGCTCTGCCTTCAGTTCACGGCTTTGCCTTGGCAACTTTGGGGTTAAAAGCCGGTTTTTAAACAGCCCAGCCCCACCCCGAGCTGATTTTTGAGCTGATTTTTGAGCTGAGAGTTCAGGCTCCCAGAGTAAGCCGAGGAGTAGATTTTTCAAGACCTGGCATCACGCACATCCGAACCATTGACATAAGTAAATGTATGGATATATATGCACATGACATTAAATGGAATCTGCTGAATCCTGCCTTGTGGTGTCTGACTTCCTGCACGGCTCTGGCTCCACACGGCCCCCCCTGTGCCACAGCGGGGCTGCTGCCTCGGGAAGGGAGCCTGGGAGTGGGGCACAGGGGGCTCAGGGCTGCTGGCTCTGGAAGAGGGGCCCGGGGATGGATTTGGGACAGAGCTGCTGTGCACTGGCTCAATCCAGACCGTGGAGTTTGTGCTGCCTTGTTCTCCTCCTGCCCAGGGAGCATCCGCCCGGCAGCTCCGGCTGGCTGGGATGGGACGTGGCCCGGGGCCAAGGCCACCTTCAGCGTTGTGCTGATGGCCAGAATCCCACATTTCCCCCTGCATTCCCCCCAGACCCCAGGTAGGATCCATCTACAGCCGTCCCTCAGCCTCTGCTGTCCGGAGAGCGCAGCCGGGGCTGCTGGGGCTCCTCTGCCATCACTGGACACCGCACTTGGCCCGTGAGCTCTGTGTTCCTGGGCTGAGCTCCTCGGGTGACTTCCAGGGACAATCCTGTGCCAGTCAGAGGCTGAACCACCACCGAAGTGATTCCCGTGCCCTGGGCACTGGTGCGTTGTTGCCTCTCCCTTGGGTAGGGAAGCTCCTGCTGCTCCTGCTTTGCTCGGTGCCCGTCAGAGAGGTGAGCACAGCAAACCACGAGTGTGTAGGAGCTGGAATCCAGCGTTGTGCTGCCTCGATCCAGCAGAACTCATGGATCTCCCCACGCTGTGCCACTAAAACCGTCCTCGGTGGCCTCCAGCTGAGCGTTGAGGGTGTCTGTGGAGGGCAGGCGGGAGCCTGGTTTGTGTGTGGAGGGGCAAACCTGGACAGGCCAGAGCAGGTGCCAGGAGGCTGAAATTGGGAACAGGGGTGTCCACCAGGAAAGGCTGGAAAAGGGCAGTTCAAGGTGGAGAAAGACCTGGGCAAACCAGGATCTTGCTGGGAGGGTTGGGCATTGATGCTGCCGAGATCCCTCTGGATTTACCTTCGGTGCTGCCACATGGGGAAGGTTTAAAACCCATAAAATACAGGGGTGGGAGGTGTTTGAGGAGCGTGAGCCAAGCGTGGGCAGCGATCCCTTTGCTTTCCCGTGCTCTGGAAAGAGCAGTCCCATCACCTTCCCCCTCCTGCTTTTCCTCAGGACGCAGCTCAGTGCCCGGCCTCATTCTGTCTCTGGTGCCAGCGGATCCGAGCGCTGCCCAAAGAACAGCCACAGGTTCCTGCTTTGGCAGCTTTCCCCATCCAACTCGGCAGATGTTGGCCACCAACATTTGCCAGAAGGATCTGTGGTTGCTTTCTGCATCCTCTCAGTGCCTCTCCTGCCCCTGGCCGTCTGTGGGATTTGGGCACAACACCCTTTGCACATCCCTTGTTTAAATAAATCAACTTTTGGCCACCACTCTCAGGCACGTGGTGGGATTATTGGGAGTGTCCTGTGCAGGCCCAGGCGCTGGATTTTGATGGGTTCCTGTGGGTCAGGATATTCTATGATTCCAAGATGATGGAACAAGCAGGTCTTGCAAGGTTTGGGAGCAGGCAGGGCTCCCATAACTTGGCTGCAGATGGTTTTTGGCAGCAGCAGCAGCAGCTCAGCCCCTGCTGGCACAGGTGGGCACAGAGCAGCCCACCTTGTTCATTTTCTGACCATTTCCCCCCCCCGCCAAAAACCCCACTGGGATTTAATTTGGCTCTGCCCAATTCTGTGTTGCTGTTTTTGGGTCTTGAGAAGGTTTTCCCAGTTTTGTGGCAGAGCTCTCGAGCTTGGCACGTGCTGCTTGGCTCTTCCTGGGAGCGATGCTTCCCTGGCCTCTCCCACACCCCAGGGAAGTGCCCTGGCCCTGGGGCTCTGCTGCTTCAGATGAGGGGATGGCAAAATATTCTCCATTTGTGGTGAAGCTTTAACCCATTTGCCCTTAGTCTCTGGGTCAATTTAAGGCACATCACCTGGGGAGTTTTGGGGTGTGCACGTGTCTGAACATCAATTATTAGCAGCAAAAACTCACCGTGACTTGGTTGTCCAGAAGGGCAGGAGGGTTCTTGCTCGTGAGGCAAGGCAAGGGAGGGTGGGGGAAAAAGTCCAGGCACCCCAGGACAATTATATTTTAATTATATTTAAATTATGTTTTAATTATATTTGCTGGGTATCCCTTCAGTTCAGCTGCTTCTCAGTGATCTGTGCAGGACTTTTGAGCTCAGAAATTGGCAATTGGTCCCATTTTCTTACCTTGCCATTCAACCTGCCCTTCCTAAACTCTCCATGCGTGCTCCCAGCTGTGTTTTCCAGCAGGAGAAGTCACCACAAGTAAGTCTGCTCCCACTTTCCAGCTGCTGCTTGGAGTGAGGGTGTGTGTTTTGACCAGGAAAAGTGGGGAAGAAAATCCACGTGGTGCTGCCTGAAGCAGCCCTGGTGCGCCCTTGCCGAAGCCTGGCAGGGTTCTTGCTGACAGCTCTGTGCAAACACTTTATCTCCTGCCACCCTGGGCCCAGCTGAAAGGACTTTGGCCGTTCTTGGGTAAATAAACAACCTTATGTAAGAGGCCTCTTAATTGCTGTGCAGGCTCTGGGGGCTGTGAGGGCTTTGAGGCATCTCTGACCCAGGATCTTTGGGGAACATCTCGGCTCTGCCCCAGCCACCTGCTCGTGCTGAGGTGATGGTTGTTCCAGTTTTCTCCTCAGGGTCTGGCCAGGGCTTGGCAAACAGGCTGCAATCGAGGTTTCTGTCCTGCAGGGATGAGCGAGGCTGGGGCACTGGGGAATTGCCCATCGTTCCAGGTGGCTTCTCAGGAATAAAGGGATTTTTGCCCCCCAGAACACTGGAGGGTTGATGCAGGCAGTTTCAGGCATCCTTCCAGGCCTTCTCATTTAAAAAAAAAAAAAAAGGATTTTTAGTCTCTTCATTGCCCATCAGAAGAGTTTTTGTTTTAGAAGGTTTGCAGAGAAGATTGTGGCCTCCTGTGCATTTTTAGAAGAGTTTAGTTTTACCCAGCCCCAGCTTGGATGGTTTGCAGAAAGGGAGCTCTCCAAGAGGCCAGGAAATGCTGGTTTTGAAGTGAAATTTGGATGCTGTAGGAAAGGGCCACTTCTCTGAAATTATCTGGTCTCGCTCAGGAGGGACAAGGAACTGAAAAATGAGGAAAGGGAAGGAAACATTTTGTGGGTTTGTATTTCAAAGCCCATTTTCTTAACTTGATTCTTTTTTCCTGTACTGAGGTGGTTTGAATCCTCTTTCTCGATGATTTGGAAGCACAGCACTCACTGAATAAAGAAATGCACATTTGGCCATCAGTGTGGGGTGGTTTCCCTCCTGTCAGCTGTGCCTGATTCCCTCAGTGGATCCACCAATCCCGAGTGGGTTTGAGCACTTTTTGTGCTGAGGATGAAATCCCTGTGCTGTTTGCAGCCACTGGATGTGCCCGGGGAGGTCACAGAGTGCAGCCCGGGGGGGGCAGTGATGGGGAGGAGCCTTTTTTCGGGAGGATAAAGGCTGTGAAGGAAACACCACTGTCTGCAGTGTCATTGGGCACGAGATGGCGCCGGGAAAAAGCTGGAGGACTCCAGCTTGGGAAGGAGGGTGGGAACCTTTCACCTTCCCCACATTTCCACAGGCAGGAAGGCATTCAGAGGCATTTACCAAGCCCTCAGCACTCCAGCTGAGGTCTCTGCAGCCCAGGGAGTGCCTTTTCTGCACTAGAAAGCTCCTTGCTTCTGCAGTCCTGGGCCTGGACACGGTCACATCACCTGGGGGGCACGGGGAGCTGTGGGACCCCAGCACCTCAGCAGGAAAACAATTTAAAATATTCCCCAAAGCATGTTTTGAGCTGTCACCCATCTCCCTTTTCCTCCTCCAGCGCCAGCAACAGGTGGTTTGTCCTTTCTGGAGTTCCAGAGCCACTTTTCCTCAGCTCTTTCCGTTTCGTGGGGCGAGGCTGGCAGGACACTCCGGCACTGTGACAACTCCTTAAAACTCAATTTCTTTGCTTTAACTGATGCTCCAGCAAATGTATCACCTGCAGGAAGAGCTCTTGCTCTTACACAGCCCCTTCCTGGCTCACCCCTGTCCCAGCACCTCTCCCATGCCAGCAGAGCAACTGCTCCAGGGTTCTGTCTCCTCCAAGGCCAGCGCAGCCTCTGGGACCCGGCCATTCCCGGGAGCACGGCGCTGTCCGGGGATATCTGCCAGCCCACACGGCCGAGCAGGCTGCGTCCAGGCCCAGCAGGTTCCTGGGGAGTTGCAGGAGATAAGGTATCAGTAAATCTTGCTTCTCCCCACCAGCCAGTCCAAAAACCACGGAGCCAAAGGGCGACGCTGAACGTGACCTTGGAGTGCTGACGCAGGCGCTGCCTGGAATGCTCACCCTTGGACCAGGGATGCGCCAGGGAAACGGGGATGGAAAACTGAACCTCCCGAGAGGGGAGGGAAAATGCCAGGGGCGCTCCCGGCTTTTAACTCCCACCACAATGCCGGAGGGAGAAAGGGCTGTGGCTGCTGGGGTCTTCCCTCCCCGTTGCACCAACCTATGAGGGTGTGGCAGGTCCGGTTATTTTGGGGAGGAGCAAACTGCCAAAACCCTTTGGATAAAGCGGAATTTATCCAGACCCATCTGGGGCTTGAAAAGCAAACAGATGGAAAAAAAAAAAAAAAAAGCTGTGGTTTAACAAATAAAGTTTTAAATAAATAGCAAAACATGAATAAAAAGTGTTTTACACTTAAAATGCAATCCTGCTCTCAAGTTCTTCTAGTAGAGCGTGGAAGCCCTGAGGACTGAACTTCCATGAGAATTAGGGGTCACATCCAGATGAGGAGCAGCCACCATTCCACAGGCTGGTCAAGCTGTGGTGAGGCAAAGGGGAGGGGAAAAAAAGAAGTCCCGTTCCTGAATTCCTCGAGCACCGGAGCTGAGCAGGGCAGTCCTGGAAAGGTTACTTTGGGAGAGGGAGATGCTGCCTGCAGTTTAACATAAACACAGCAGGGCAAAACCTTCCATCACCTCCCTGAGGGATTAAAACTATTGATTGGTTTCTCCTTATCTCGTGCCACGCTTGACTCACGGGGCTACTCAGCAAGAATTTTCCAGCTGAACTTTCCAGCCTGGAGCAGGGCTCGAGCTGGGAGCTGCTGGGACAGGCGAGGGAACTCAGGTAAGCCCGCTAGAGATCCCCCTGGGATCCCATAGGATCAGTGTTGGTATCTCCTGTGTTATTGGGGCAGTTTAATCAGCTGGAGGATGAGAAGTGTGAGTGTGTGTGGTGCTGATGTGTTTCAGGCTGCTGCTGGGGTCATCTGGGCAGCTCGGGGTGCCTGGCAGCCAATGCCATGATCAGGGAATGAAAGGGGCAGGAAGGATTTGCTGCCACTAAAATATTTGCTCTATGAAGTTCAGCCCTGACTACGAGTGCTGTAGCAAAAGGAGCTGATAGGAGAGGTCACCTGGAGCAAGTCTAAGTGACCCCCTGGCTCTCTGCTGCTGTTGTTTCTCACTGCCACCTTTCCAGGACCATAAATGCTCATTGCAGCAGTTGTTTCCTGTGGGTTCCTTGTTTGCAAGGCACATTCCCTGTGAGGAGTAGCCTGGAGCTTCACCAGAGCTGGCCAATGTTACCGCCAGGAAACCAGAGGCTCCTCGCTTTCTAATCCCAGAATAACCCCAGAATAATCCCAGAATAATCTCAGACTCACAGAGTGGGGTGGGTTGGGAGGGACCTTGAAGCTGAGTTTCCTGAATTGATGTTTATTGTGGTGACAGCATTCTCTCGTGGCGTGCTCTGAGCTTCAGCATCTCCTTCAGCCGCTCAGAGAGCGCAGCATCTGGTGGAATACTGGGGGATTTATTCCAAGATCTCTCCAGAAGGGTGAGCAAAGTGCCCTGGGAAGCGCGGGGTTGGGAATTTGGGCGCTCTCCCTGTCCTGTCAGGCCTGGTGATGGGGAGTGGCTGCTGCCAGCAGGAGACACGTTTTTGCTGTCTCAAGAAGAAAAATCAATCTCCGCTTCCCATCCTTCTCTGTGCTGCTGCCGTCTCTGACAGCGGGGTGGGCACAGCTCTCTGAGGTTGGGTGGGCTGTGTGCTCTGGCCGGGCTGTGCCCCGCACCGGGATGCACCACGGGCTCCTTCCTGCACCCACAGAGCCCCCGCCATGCGTGCCAAGAGGTCCAGGTGCTCCTTCTCCCGCCTGGAGGTGATCCTGATCGTGTGCCTGGTGCTGATGATCGCCCTGACCGTGGTGCTGCTGGTCCTGCACTTCCTCACCAAGGACACCGACGGCAAGTGGAGCCGCCCCAGCCTCCCTCCCCCTGCCCCGGGGGGTGCCCAGGGCAGGACTGAGATTAAAGGGGACAGGCCGAGGTCCCCGGGCCACTGCGGAGCTGTCACATCCCTCTGCACGCGGTCCTTAGCCCAGCCAGAACAGCAGGAGCAGGGCTCCCCCAGCAGCTCTCGGGGCGTGGATGCCCGGCCCGGGGATGGGGTGAGGTCGGCTGCAGGGATCCATCCCCTCCTCCCACCCTCCCTTCCCTCTCTCAGCCGGCTGCAGAGGGCCCTGGCAGCCCCTGGCTCCCGGGGTTTCACCCGGGGGTTTTACAGCCCCATCACAGCCCCCGGTGCCGCCAAGCCCAGGCACAGGGCGGGAGGGTGTCGGGAGCTGGACTCAGCAGTGGGACCTTCCAGCTTCTGAAGTTTGGTCTCGGATTGGAGGTAGTTCACATTTGGGACTAAAAACTTCGTGGGTTTAGGCTGTAGCACGTCAGGGTTTTGCACAAGGGATTCTCCCCTGCGTCGGAGCTCTTGGGGGAGGAGCAGGAGCAGGAGCAGGAGCAGGAGCAGGAGCAGGAGCAGGAGCAGGAGCAGGAGCAGGAAGGGCAGTTCTGAGGGAGTCGGCTGGCGGCATTTTAAATAATGTCAGCGTGAGTGTTCCCCTTCTCCTCTGCTTCGAGTGAGAGCCCAGGAAAGGCCAGGCTGGGAAGACGGAGCATCCCCAGATCCCAAAGCCCTGCCCTGGGCGGCAGCAGGGAACACAGCGAGCACACAGAAATATTCAGTATTTTCCCACAGTGTTATCTCAGCCCCCAGTGATTTGTGGCTCTGGGGTTTCCTGAGATGCAGATAACCTTTCTGATTTATTATGATTTGGTAGCCCTTGATGGCTTTTCTTCCACGGGTTTGTCCATCCTGGAAGGATTTCTGCACCTTCCTGGTGGCTGGGGTGAGAATTTTTCCTCACCATTTGCCTGGAAAACACTGCCCAGAGCTGCTTTTCCCTCTTCTGAGCTTCAGATGGCTCTGCTGGGATTTTTTTGGGGAGGACCAGGGCACCAGCACTGGACACAGGATGTGCTGGATGCGCCCTTCTCTCCTCCCCAGTAGTTCCTGACACTCCATCCCCTCTCTCTTACCCCTGCTGAGCTGAATTGTCTGTATGAAGCAGCACTTGGAGCTGGTTCCTGCGTGCTGCTGGTGGGCTTAGAGAACTGGGAACGCTGGGCTGGTCTCCTCCTTGCTGTGCATCAGCCCCTGTTCAGCACAGCCCAGAGACCCCTCTGGAGAGCTCCCTGCCTCGTTCTTGGTGCCTGCTCCACCCTTTGCCACCCCAGAGGCCTTCACAGCACGCGGGAGATCCACGCAGAGCACTCAGCCAGAGCTCTCCACCCCTCTTGTCCGCGATGCTGCTCGCTGCTGTGCCCGCTGATCTGCCCTTTATTGTTCCTGCAGATTCCAGCAACGAAGCAGCGCGGTACTTGGTGGGTGTCGGCAGAGCTGACTGCACGGGCCCTGTGGCACAAGTCCCCCTGGTGAGTTGGGGGAATTCCTCCTGGGCTTGGGGAAATGCTGATTTTTCCTCCTCCGTGAGTGTTTTTCTGCAGGATTTCTGGTTCAGAGCCTCTGCCTTGCCAAACGTGTGAAGTGCCTTTGAGGTCTGGAGCAACCTGGGACAGTGGGAGGTGTCCCTGCCTGTGGCAGGGGGTTGGAACGAGATGGGGTCAAGGTCCCTCCAGCCTCAACCATTCCATGACTGTCGGCATCGCAGGGCAAGGCAGAGCTGCAGCTCGGAGTTGTTGAACGAGTCCTCTGGCCCCCGGGCAAACCTACTCAGGAAAACACACGCAGGGGGACAGATGGCTCAGTATTTATGGTGCAGCTCCTCTCTTGCAGATGGGATACGCCAACCCCGACCAGGTGGGTGGGGGGCTCCTCTCGCGCCTCTACAGCCGAGCCTTCATCGTGGCAGACCCCGAGGACTCCAAACGGGTCGTGTTCGTCAGCGCCGACATCGGAATGGTGTCCCAGAGGGTCAGGCTGGAGGTACGGGGCTGGAGAGGAGGGCTGGGTGCTTGCAGCCATCCCTACGGAGCGTGGCAGCACTCTGGCTGCTTCCTTTGGGGTTTCCTTGGGGAGGTGCTGTGTCGCTGCTGGGGAGCGGCTTTGGACTCCTCAGCGGAGGAGGCTGGGCTTTGCTCACGCTTCTCTTAGCGAGAAAATTACCAGGAGTTCATTGGAATCACGAACACATTGTCACGGTGCCTCTAAAAGTGCAGCAGAGGAGGTAGGGACGTGCTGGAGAGCTGGGGGCTCCTGGGATGATCTGGGATTCACTCCAACTTGGATATAGAGGTCTTCTCCCAGATATTCCTGTTTTGAGGCTCCTGCCAAGCCAACAGCTACAGCCTCCTTGTTGTGCCAGGCAGAAGGAGGAGCGTGAGGAGGGGGACGGATGGTTGGGGTTTTTGCAAGGGCTGGCACAAACCTTGGCAGCCTTCGGGCAGGAGAAGGGGTTTTTCAGGAGCACCCCCTTCCTTCCTCCCAGGTGCTGAAGCAGCTGCAGAGCAAGTACGGGGAGCTGTACCGGCAGGACAACGTCATCCTCAGCGGCACCCACACGCACTCGGGGCCCGGAGGCTACTTCCAGTACACCCTGTTCTGGATCACCAGCAAGGGGCTCGTCAGGCCAGCCCTCAGCTCCATCGTCAATGGCATTGTGAAGGTCAGTGTCACCCAGCCCAGCGTGGTGAGCTCGGGGTGGCACCTCTGCGGGGCACAGCCCGACACACGCTCGGAGGTGGGCTTGTGTTTGCCGGTGGCAGCAGCTCAAACAGCAGGAGCTTTGGATCCTTTCTTCAGAGACAGCCGTGGGTGCTTTAAAAACGTTATCACCATTTTCCAGGATTTTAGCTGGGCTGAGAAAAAAATCCCAAACAAACAAATGAGCACCCCCAAATTCCCAGGAAGGGTTGGGGATGGACAGCTAGGGAAAGAAAGGGTTTTTCTCGATAACCTCACGGGTGCCTGGCAGCCTGACACTCCCTGTCTTGCTGCTCTGCAGAGCATAGAGATTGCCCACGAGAACATGAAGAGAGGAAGGCTCTTCATAAACAGAGGCACCGTAGAAAACAGCCAGATCAACCGCAGCCCCTTCTCCTACCTCGAGAACCCGGCGTCCGAGCGGAAAAGGTAAAAACTCCCCAGGCAGGGGGGAAACTGAGCCCTGCAGGGAACCCCCCAGCTGGGACCACGTCCCAGCCATCTCACAGCTGCTGCTTCTGGTCATCCCAGGAGAGCCAAAAATGTGGAGCCAGAATGAATGGTGCCGTGGCCATCGTGGGCACTTGGGTGTGCGCATCCCCAAAAACTAACTGCAAAGTGAGGCCTTGAAAGCTGTGGCTGCCCTCTCCAAGCATGAGGAACTGGTCAGGGATGTGAACTTGTGCTTTATTTAAAAAACCAAGAGTCAGAGGGCGCCAAAGTGCCGTCCTTGGGGCATGAATCTGTGCTATGACCATTCTCCGGAGCAGCAGTGCCGGAGCACGGTGGCAGCCACAGCTCTTCCCTCACCTTCCCAGCTGGTGTTGGGTGCTTCTCTGAGCCCTCGCTGTGCTCTGGTAACACCTGGAATGACCTTTTCAGATCCTTGCTCAGCCTAGTGGGGATTTAACCTGGCGGAGCAATGCAGAGCACAAGCACAGCCCTGGCTCTGATGGGATTTCCCTGCTTTGTTCCCATGCAGGTATTCATCCAACACGGATAAAGAAATGGTGGTGCTGAAGATGGTAGATGAGGATGGACACGAGCTAGGCCTTATCAGGTACTGACCACCAGGGCAGCAGGTTTCCCTCCACACCCTCATAATTTTTTTGTCAGAATGGAGGTGTTCCATTTTTTCCCCTTTTTTACCTCGCTGACTCCTCCTTGTTCCTTTCAATATAAAAATCCCTGCAAAATGTAATTCTCTGGATTAGAGAAAGAGCCAGTCCAGGACTGAAGGAGCTCTTGGCGGCCCGGATAATGACAGTGACAAATTCTTGTGGCCTCAAGGCCTGGGTTGTTACAGCCATGAGCCCCCCTGGTTAGGAAGGGAGAGGACGGGAACGCTCTGCCCTTGCTAACCCATCCCTCAGCACCACGGGCCTCCAGCTGCATTTTCCCAAAGGAAATTCCCACAAACACATAAGATTGAACGAGTCGATTGCCACCGCGCAGAGCGAGCCAAGCTTTTCCTGTGTGTGCCTTGTGACCCCTCCTCAGCTGGTTTGCCGTGCACCCGGTGAGCATGAACAACTCCAACCACCTGGTGAACAGCGACAACGTGGGCTACGCCTCCTACCTGTTCGAGCGGGAGAAGAACAAGGGAACGCTCCCTGGAGAGGTGGGAGTGCTCCCAGGAACGGGTGGAGCAGGGCTGGGACAGGGAGGGGTGAGGTGGGGCAGCAGGGCAAACGCAGAAACACAAGCACTGGGGGGAATGCTTTGTTTTATTTCTTCTCTTCCTCTCCAGAAGGGAAATGGGAAGGTGTATTCTTGACTTTCCAAGCTAGCAATCAGTGGCAGTTATCCAGACTTTAAGAATAACTCGAATTATTTTTTTATTCAACTGTTAAAAACCGGGGAGGTCGGGGTTGCCCCATCCCTGGAAGCGTTCCAGCCTTGAACAACCTGGAAAGCGTCCCTGCAGTCAGCTCCAATAGCTCTCACCCTGTAAATCAGTCATGGTGAAAACCTGGAAGGAAAACCAAATCCTGTGCGAGGTGCTACAGTGACCCATTAACATCTGATCAGCAGCGTGAGGAGCTGGGGACAGGCTGGGAAGAGCTGGGGTGGAAGAAGGGGAGGAGGAAACACCAAAGTGCTGTGAAGTTCTCCCTGAAATGGCATCGTGTGCACCCAGTTCTCCCTTGCTCTTCCCGCCCCGGCCCTTGGGATGTGCCTGAAGCCCCATTCCAGCCCCATTGCGGTGACTCTGGGAATAAAGCAGCGTCGCGCGGGGCGACGGCGGCTGCAGGGAGAGCTGCACGGGGAGAGGCTTTGCAGCTGTCCCTGCAAGGCGCTGAAACGCTCCTCTGGCCTTGGCAGGGCTCCTTCGTGGCCGCCTTTGCCTCGTCCAACCTGGGGGATGTGTCCCCCAACACGCGGGGCCCGTTCTGCGTCAACACGGGCGAGTCGTGCGACAACCCCCAGAGCACCTGTCCCGTCGGAGGGGTGAGTGTGACCCGCCTGTCCCGCCTCCCACAGGGCCCTGTGATTGACCACTGTGCACGGAGAAGGCATTAAAATTTAAAAATCGCCTCTTTTCCCACTGTTCCGGGTGCCACTTGCTGCGCTTTTTCCCTCACGCACCCAGTTTTCCTGTTATTCACCCCAAATTTATCTCGGGTGTAGTAACCCCGTGCCTAATTTCGGTGTGGCCTGCAAGGAGCCCTCAGTTCCCACAGTTTGACAAGCACCTGGCAGTGCCACGGGCTCTCCGTACTCGCTGACCACCAAACGGATTTCCCCCCAGGCAGCGATGTGCATGGCCAAGGGGCCCGGGAGTGACATGTTTGAGAGCACCAGGATTATAGGGCAGAACATCTTCCTGAAAGCAAAGGTAAGGGATATTCTGCTCTCTGAGTCTGTGGGGGTGCTGCTACGACAGGAATTCGTGCCCATTTAAGCAGCTTGGTGAGCCTTGTGGGTCTCTTCCCTCAGGATATTCCATATTCTGCATTCTATAGTCTATACTCTATATTCTACATTCTATATTCTACATAGAATATAGAATATTCTCTATATTCTATTCTCTATTCTATATTCTATAGTCTGTATTTTATATTCTATATTCTACATTCTATATTCAATATTCTCTATTCTATATTCCATATTCTATATTCCCCTTATCTATAATCTATATTCTATATTCTAGATTCTATAATCTCTATTCTATATTCGATATTTTATATTCTACATTCATATTCTATATTCTATATTCTATATTCTATATTCTATATTCTATATTCTGTATCTTATATTCTACATTCTATATTCTGTGTTCTATACTCTGTATTCTAGATTCTATACTCTGTACTCTATATTCTATACTCTATATCCTATATTCTACATTTTATATTCTCTATTCTATATTCTGTATCCTATATTCTACATTCTATATTCTACATAGAATATAGAATATTCTCTATATTCTATTCTCTATTCTATATTCTATAGTCTGTATTTTATATTCTATATTCTACATTCTATACTCTATATCCTATAATCTAATTCTATATTTGACACTTTATATTCTATATTCTGTATTTTATATTCTACATTCTATATTTTATATTTTATATTCTATATTTTATGTTCTATATTTTCTATTCTATATTCTATATTTTATGTTCTATATTCTACATTCTGTACTCTATACTCTATATTCTATATATTCTATGTTCTGTATCCTATGTTCTCTATTCTATATTTTCTAGTCTCTATTCTCACTGTCTTGTTCCTGTTTAGGTGTAGATTTGTCTGTAGATTTAAATTACTCCCAGGTTTCTTGGTTTTGTTTTTAATGGGTAAATGAGCTCTGCAAGCAGCTGTTGATGTCTCCATCTACTGCAGTCAAGAGGACCTCGGAGCCTGGAATTTGTTAGGCTCAGGACAGTGGAGGAAATCCCAACGGTAGTGAAAAATCTCCTCTGGTGTAACAGATCTGATTAGACACCTGAATTTAGGCTGGACAATGCATACTTTTACTTAGATCCATCGTTGCAGCTGTTGTGATATGGAAACGTTGGTTTGGGGTTTTAATCTCAATATTCCTCACTGGAATATAAAGAGGATGTCCCTCCTTACCCTCTCCCCCTCCCTCCCCTTCATCTCAAAGGCATCACGATGGGAAAGATCCTCCTGGAAGAGCTCAGAGACACCACCACACAGCACTGGTGGGCCAGTTTGGCACCACATTCCCAAACTGACAGAAATGGGAGGTAAAATGCGTGGCTGACACCCTCACAGAGGATGCTCCCCTTGCTCTGCTGGGCCCTGCATTCCCTTGGCCCTATGGGCTCCCTTTTATCGCCTGTGGGCTCTAAAGCCACCCTGGACTGGATTTGCTGGTTCCCCTCCAGTGCCATGTGAGAGCAGTGGGTGCAAGGAGAGCTTCTGGCAGCGTTGCAGGGGCAGCAGCTTGCAGGGACTGGAGCGTGTCCAGCAGAGGAGGAAGAGCAGGAGGCCTGGGGGTGGCCTTTCCTTTCGTCACCGTTTCGGAGGCTCTGCCCTCACGTCACTCCAGGCTGATCGTGCCTCTGTGCCCAGTCCAAGTGTCCCGGTGTGTGCATCAAACACAGGGGAGAACCCTGCTGCTGTTGCCACTAACACCTCAGACTCCTGGCCTTCAAAGGCTGTTCCTTCCAGGAGCGTCATTAAACCTGCAAAACTTCTGGCAGCACTTCCCGTGTACCAACCTGAGGCTGGAAAACAGTTCCCTGAAGGGCTGAGTGTGTGCAGGAAATACCCTCAGCTGTCAGGGGTGTAGTAAATCCATAGTAGAGTCCCAGCAGTCACTTGCAGGCAGTGAGTACAGCCAAGTGCTCCTTTCTCACAGAAAACGCTTTTTCTGCTTGGTCCAAGGTGTGAGAAATGCCAAGAGGTGGCCACCAGGAGAAGGAAGTTGCCATCCTGGTGAAATAGGGGCATGTTTCAGCTGTGAAAGAAAGGTGTCCTCCCTCCCTGGGACAGGCAGAGCTTGCAGGGCTCAGGGTGACAGAAACAAAGGGACTTGGGAAATACAGATCTGCTTCCACGCCTGGAAGAGGCCCCGGGAAGGTGGAATGAGGAGATGATCCATATGGCTGTTCCTCAGCCCAGCTGGGGTCCCGATCGCTTGTCCCTCAAGGATTTTTTCCCACCTCAGGAGCTGTATGAAAAGGCCTCCCAGGAGGTGACAGGACCCCTGAGCTCAGCCCACCAGTGGGTGAACATGAGCGACGTGTCCGTGGAGCTCAACGCCACCCACACGGTGAGAGCGGGAGGAAGGGCCCTAATCCCACAGCAGCCCCGCCACGCTCAGGGGAACTGGCTTTTCTCCCTTCTTCCTTTTCTTCCCCCCTTCTGATCTAGGTTAAAACCTGCAAGCCAGCCTTGGGGCACAGCTTTGCTGCGGGGACTATCGACGGAGTGGGGGCTTTCAACTTCACCCAAGGTAATCTGGGGGCAGATCTCAGCGTGGCTTTGTACGAACAGGGCAGGCATGGGGCATCCCCCAGACAGACTGGAACCCCTGGAGCCACTGCACAGCTTCCAAAGGGATGGTTTTTGGGAAGGTGGAGGAAACTCCCTCGCAGGTTTGTCTGTGTCCATCAGAAAGCTTTGGGAAAAGGATATGGCCGTGCCCTGGAGGAAGGAGAGCAAGGGGATGGATGGGGAGCAGGGAGAAGAAAGAGCTGGTTTGGGACTCTCCTGCTCATTTGTTCCCATTACCCAAAGGCTGCCAGGATGGAGCTGAGCTGGGCTGAAGCTCAGCCCTTCAAACCACCCCAGGTAAGGGAGGTGGTCAGAGTCCATGATGCCATGATGCTTTTTTACCTTTTCTTTTATACCCCTTTTATACCTTTTTACAACTTTTGTATCCTTAGTGCTTTTTGCCTACATTCCTGGACTTGTTTGTCAAGCTGGGAGACTCAACATTTTAGAGGTTTCGTAGTTAGGGATCAGAGTGCCCCAGACCCCAAGGTCCTCTCCAGAACACATTTTGTAAACTGAGATAGAACCATCCAGGGAAGGTTCCTTGGGGAGGGGGCTCACTGGAGCCTCTCATTGGGGAATCTTTGGTAGATGTGCTAATTAGTAACACCTATAATGTGATACCAGATCTTTTGTGGGGGTGCATTGTGGTGTGCACCTAAGGATCCTTAAAATAAATACCAAGGTAAAATCCCTTTTTCCCTTCTAACCGTGTTTGCCTCTTGATTTTAAGACCAGGAAAAGGCATCATCCACTGGGAAACATCCCACCCCTGGGAGCTGGGAGCAGGGAGTGTCTGTCTGACAGCTGCTGGGGCAGCTGAGGAACAGGGTTTAAAGATGTTTCCCCCTCCAGGCTCAGTAGAAGGGGACCCATTTTGGGATAAAATCCGGGACCAGCTGCTGGGAGAGCCGTCGAACGAAACCAAAGCCTGCCACAAACCCAAGCCCATCCTCTTCAGCACGGGAGAGGTAAGGACACAGCTGTGTGTGCCCTGGGGAGCGCAGGGATCACTGATCTGGGCTGGGATCAGCAATCCTCACAGATCCCATCCCTCAAGGAGTTGTTGGAGAGCTACAGGCGGTGCCAGGTGACAAACAAGGAGGGAGCACGGGCTGCACGGGCTCTGAAGGCACGGAAAGAGAAAGCAAGGATAAAGGGTCTCCTTAGCTCACATCAGAACGAGAGAGGCGGGCGTTCTGCTCTCTCAGAGCATTTTTCCCGTATGGCCCAGGAGGAGAAACCAGACCTGCTGCTCTCACTAGGGCCAAAAAACCCCCCACTGAAATCCATCCTGGCCTAAGCCTCTGCCTGTGAAGCAGCCCTGAGCTGGAGGCACAGGGAAAGTGCAGGAGGTGAGGGACGGCCACCAGTGTGTGGAACTCAGCGTTGCCTCCCAGCAGCCATCCTCGGATTCAGGACACGCTCTGCTGGTGCTCAGATCCTTATAGCTCTGCCTGCATTTCCCATTTGGTTCCTACCTTAATCCATGAAAGCACCTTTCCTCTTTCCACGGGACAGACCGGTCCCACAAAACTCAGTACCTCTTTTGGAAACTCCTCTTGTCACCACAGCAGGCTGCTGGAGACACCGGCAGCTGCTCAGGGCAGGTCCCGAAGAGCTGGGGCAGCCAGCAGGGATGGGGATGCTTCTGCCAGCGATCCTGCTCAGCCAGGGAAGGGCTGTTTCCCAGGGCTCTGCAGAGCTGCTGCTGCCCCATTGATCCCAGCCCATCCCCCTGCCTTGGTGTTTGCTCTTCCCAGCTCCAGATGGAAATTGCTGCCCCTTTCCCCTTTCCTGCTGCTCCCTCGGCCCTGAGGCGAACCGTGCAGAGGGATCATGTCCAGGGCTCTTTAGAGCACTCAGGCGAGGCCATCTGGAGAAGGAAATTCATTGTTGCTCCCTTCACCAGCCTCCTTAAAAGCTTCCCTGCTGTCACTCGGTGTTCAATCAGCTCCTCACCTCAGCTCCCCCCACCAGCCTCCTCCTCTGTGCAGGATGGTGTGACCGAGAGGAAACGACACTTTATTCTTACGCTTTGGCACATTTTAGGGTGCTCTGGCAGGCCTCCTGCTCCTGATGTGCTTCACAAGCTTTTGTCATTCATGTTTTGCCCCCAGGAAATCGCTCCTCAAATAAACCCCCTTTTTTTGGCTCGCTGGAGTGGGATTTTTCATCTCCCTATCAAACCCACTTCTATCCTTTTTCCGTGCAGGTGAGGGGTTTCCAGGTGCTACCCTGACCTTCTTTACCCACTTTGCCTAAAGCTGCCCCTCTGGCAACACCTCATTTAGGGGTTTTTCTTGCCTTACCCATAGTATTTACAATGTGCCTGACGTGACTCTTACGGTCAGACATCATATGGAGGTAAAACACCTTCTCACCTGTTTCACAAATCAATTCCATTCCATTTACAAATACACTCACGAAATGAATTTATTTGCCTGCTTGATGACTGTAGGAAGGAAAACACCTCAGCTGTGTTTTCCCTACTAAACCAGAGTATTTCTACACACTTTTTCCTCCCCCTCAGATGACCTGGCCCCACCCCTGGCACCCGGACATCGTGGACGTGCAGATCGCTGCCATCGGATCCCTGGCAATCCTTGCTGTTCCCGGGGAGTTCACGTGTGTATTCCTTGGGTCTTGTTCTACTTATTGCAGCCAGATCTCATTCAAAACTCCTGAAATAGTTCTGCCTGCAGGTAGAAAGGGGGGTAGGCTCAAAATTGCCCCCAAACTCACCCTGGGAATGGTTGAGACGCACACAGCCTTCCTGAATCCTTTTGTTTGCTACAAAATGCAGTTTCAAGGAAACCAAAGGAATTTGTTAACTTTAATTCTGGTTTTGGCACCACAAACACCATAATGAAGAATTGCATTGGCTGTTGATGGTAAAATGATGCAAATTTAAATAGGATAATGATTTATCTCTATTACCTTTTATTTCCTACCCAGCCCTGGGTGCCTCCAGCCCCTCCCTGGCTGTGTTGATGGCTGTGAAATGTTTTGAGGTGTTTTGGTTGAAGTTGTGCAGAAGCCTTAAGGGATGTTGGGCAGTGCTGGAGGTGCTGTTGGAATTTCTGGTGGGTGCTGCAAGTCCTGCCAGCGATTCCTGCTTCAGATCCCTGCTCTCCACAACTCTGGAGGGGGTCGGGCTCTGCTCCCAGGGAACAGAGACAGGACAAGGGGAAACGGCCTCAGGCTGGGCCAGGGGAGGCTCAGCTTGGACAGCAGCAGGAATTTCTGCATGGAAAGGCTGCTCAGGCCTTGGCAGGGGCTGCCCAGGGAGCTTTGGAGTCCCCATCCCTGGAGGTGTCCAAGGAAGGGCTGGAGGTGGCACTGAGTGCTCTGGGCTGGGGACAAGGTGGGCATCGGGCACAGCTTGGACTCCATGGGCTGGGAGGGCTTTTCCAGCCTCAGTGACTCTGTGATTCCATGATTTCTGGAGCCTGACGTTGTTCCCTCCATGCCCCAGGACCATGTCTGGACGCAGGCTGCGGGAAGCTGTTAAAAGTGTGAGTTGCTGAGGTTTCCTCAGCGTCCTCCACCTCTGGAACTTCTCCTCTCCTGAGCCTCCCGGGTTTCCCTCGTCCCCTCCCAGCTGGGCTCACGGGGCTCATGTCCCACAGATGTTCCTCCTCCCACTTGCTTCAGACAGATTTTCCACGTGCTTCCTGGCAGGCAGGAGAAATGAATATCCTCCCAAAACACCCACCTGATCAGGTTTCAATCCATTAAGCCAATTCCCCAGGGATCCAGGCACAACTGATGCCAGCAGGAGTTTGGCTCTGGGGTGGAGGGGTTCAGCTCCTTAATCCCTACCAGCATTTTACAACATGAGAACAATTGCAAAAAAAAAAAAAGGCCAAAGTATTTTTTCCATTTGATTGACACATCTTGGCTGCAGCCTGAATAAAATCCCAGTCCCAGATGCCGTCTCCACAATTCACTGAGCCTTTCTCACACTTATGTCCCTGATTTTTTGGGAGTACATAGACATCAGCTTCCAAAAAACCCCTAGATTTACTGGAATGTGAGGTCATCTGTCCTCGTTTTCCTTTGGGGAGTGAATGTGAGACGTTAAAAGAGGCAAATTGCACTTGTAGGTTTGCATTCCTGAGCATCCCTTCCCACCACAACTTTGTATCCTGTCCTGGTAAATAATAAAATAATAATAATAATAAAATAAAAATAAAATAATATAATAACAATAATTATAACAATAACAATGATGCCAACAACCATAACAGTAATAACAATGTTTCTATAATAATAACAACAATAATAATAACAACAGTATAGCTGTGCATTAAGCAGTTGTTTCAAGGTAAGAGTTGTATTTCCTTCCTTAGGAATTTGATTCCCATGGGACACCAGGGATGAACGTTGTGATTGCAGGCCTGTGCAATGTCTACACCCACTACATCGCCACCTATGAGGAATACCAGGTAACTGTTNAGTCCTGCCAGCGATTCCTGCTTCAGATCCCTGCTCTCCACAACTCTGGAGGGGGTCGGGCTCTGCTCCCAGGGAACAGGGACAGGACAAGGGGAAACGGCCTCAGGCTGGGCCAGGGGAGGCTCAGCTTGGACAGCAGCAGGAATTTCTCCATGGAAAGGCTGCTCAGGCCTTGGCAGGGGCTGCCCAGGGAGCTTTGGAGTCCCCATCCCTGGAGGTGTCCAAGGAAGGGCTGGAGGTGGCACTGAGTGCTCTGGGCTGGGGACAAGGTGGGCATCGGGCACAGCTTGGACTCCATGGGCTGGGAGGGCTTTTCCAGCCTCAGTGACTCTGTGATTCCATGATTTCTGGAGCCTGACGTTGTTCCCTCCATGCCCCAGGACCATGTCTGGACGCAGGCTGCGGGAAGCTGTTAAAAGTGTGAGTTGCTGAGGTTTCCTCAGCGTCCTCCACCTCTGGAACTTCTCCTCTCCTGAGCCTCCCGGGTTTCCCTCGTCCCCTCCCAGCTGGGCTCACGGGGCTCATGTCCCACAGATGTTCCTCCTCCCACTTGCTTCAGAGAGATTTTCCATGTGCTTCTTGGCAGGCAGGAGAAATGAATATCCTCCCAAAACACCCACCTGATCAGGTTTCAATCCATTAAGCCAATTCCCCAGGGATCCAGGCACAACTGATGCCAGCAGGAGTTTGGCTCTGGGGTGGAGGGGTTCAGCTCCTTAATCCCTACCAGCATTTTACAACATGAGAACAATTGCAAAAAAAAAAAAAGGCCAAAGTATTTTTTCCATTTGATTGACACATCTTGGCTGCAGCCTGAATAAAATCCCAGTCCCAGATGCCGTCTCCACAATTCACTGAGCCTTTCTCACACTTATGTCCCTGATTTTTTGGGAGTACATAGACATCAGCTTCCAAAAAACCCCTAGATTTACTGGAATGTGAGGTCATCTGTCCTCGTTTTCCTTTGGGGAGTGAATGTGAGACGTTAAAAGAGGCAAATTGCACTTGTAGGTTTGCATTCCTGAGCATCCCTTCCCACCACAACTTTGTATCCTGTCCTGGTAAATAATAAAATAATAATAATAATAAAATAAAAATAAAATAATATAATAACAATAATTATAACAATAACAATGATGCCAACAACCATAACAGTAATAACAATGTTTCTATAATAATAACAACAATAATAATAACAACAGTATAGCTGTGCATTAAGCAGTTGTTTCAAGGTAAGAGTTGTATTTCCTTCCTTAGGAATTTGATTCCCATGGGACACCAGGGATGAACGTTGTGATTGCAGGCCTGTGCAATGTCTACACCCACTACATCGCCACCTATGAGGAATACCAGGTAACTGTTAAAATTGTGGATTGAGTCTGTCTAACTGAGTTCAGTTTTGGGCTACATGGGCTGATAATTCATGTGAAATTAAGTTGTGTTTAGAGTTCTTTGCCACAAAAATGGGCAGGGAGAACTTGGAGGGAAGGCTGGAGAACTGGGGTTGGAAGAATCCCACCCCAGAAAGTTGGAGAGGGAGGCAAACTGCATCATAAGCCTTTAAAAGAGGGTAAAAACTGTGGTAATTGGAAGAGCAAAGAGAGTAAAATCTGTGATAACTGGAAGAGCAAACGGGCCCTCCCTGTTTGCAACAGGCTGGAGAACGAGGAGTAACCTGAAATCGCAGCAGAAATACTTTGGCAAGTGGTTGGGGCTGTCTCCTTGTCAGGAAGGGTGTAAATAACCCCAGTGCTGACCCTCAGCTGGGCGGGATGGGATGTACAGACCCCTCAGGAGCCGTCCCAACCCTCCTTTCCCGCGTCCTTTCCAGGTTCAGCGGTACGAGGCTGCCTCCACTATTTATGGGCCGCACACCCTTTCTGCTTACATCCAGCTGTACAGGGGCCTGGCCAAGGCTATTGCTCTGGTAAGCAGCATTTCCTACGTGCCACAGGCTGCTGGGGACACCGAAATCCTGTCAGTGGCGGTGGCTGTTCCTCAGTGAGGCCACACGAGCGCTGTCCTCTCCGTTCTCTTCAGAAACCACTTTGAGAAACACTACATGGTATGACAATAACTCCTGTAACAGGGGTCTGACATCACTTGAGAAATTCTGGGTGTTTTGCAGCTCAAAGTGCAGGAAATCAGTACCTCCAACCTTTCAGCACGGCCTGAAGTTGCTGCTTTTCTACCAAAGGAAAAAAAATCTGCTACATTTTTGCTGTACCTGGCAGTGCCCGTTGTCACTGTGGCCATGTGAATGGGCAGGAGCTGTGGGCAGGAATATCCCGGGATATTCTAGGGGCTGGATTTAGGAGAGCCCAGCACCAGGGCAGCAGGTGTCCTGCAGGGATTGCTCCTGCAGGCTGAGCACAGATGGAGATCCTGTGCTTTGCCTTCCCTCTCACTTTATTATTCCTACAATCTGTGCGAGCAGGGGCTGGGAGGCGGAGCCGGAGCGGCGCTGGGCTTCCTCAGGGCATCCCGGTTATCCGTGTGGATGTTTAACGGGCACATCTTCCCTCCCCCAGAATGCCACTCAGGATTTGCCCCGCGGTCCAGAGCCCCCACTTTTCAACATGACCAACACGACCCTGCTGCCTTCCCTCAGCGCCGAGAGCGCGCCGGCCGGTAAAACTTTTGGGGATGTGCTGGAAGAAGTGAGACCAGGGTATCAAGAGGTGAGAGCCCCAGGGAGTCACTAAAAGCTGTTTGGGAAATTGCCTTTAAATTCCTACCCCTCACCCCACAGGTCTGTGGGCCGTGGTGCCCTCAGAACAAACCGGTCTCGTCTCTCTGGTGGGCACAGTGGAGAAGGCAGGGACAGAGCATTCCCATGCCAATGCCACTGTGCTGAGTGGGAAGAAAATGGGTGAATAAAGGGGAAAATAAAACCCCTTCGTTCAGCACAAAGCAGATTTCCCCTTCTGCTTCAAAACAAAACAGCAGTTTGATTAAGGAGGCAAATACTGTACAGCGATTCTTCACAAGTGGCAATCAGGTCACCTTTGATGCCTCTGCTGTGGAACGTAAATGAAATGAAATCAGGATGTCAGAAATGGTTCTGTTTTCAATGCTCAACATTTAGATACGATGTTCAGAGCAAGGGCTTTCCTCTCACTGCTGTCTCCGGCAGGGAGGCATTCTGAAAAATCTCCCTTATTTCCTCCCTTTTCTACGTGCAGTGGTGGAGTTTGTCCAGCAAGCAGGACGAGTGGAATGGCAAGGCCCAGGACACCAGTTCAAAGCAGAAATTGTCCAACAAGTGAAATCATAAATAATTTAAAACAACAACAGCAACACAACCACCCAAACACAACAAAACCAACCCACCCCCCAAAAACATCAAACTGCCTCTTCAAAGGATGCTCTTAATGTGCTGCTCAGCCTTTAATACAAATCTCGATTTCCCCCCCACCAGAGAGAAGTTGCTGAAGTGACTTTTGTGGGTGCAAACCCCAGGAACTCTGCAGAGAATGCGGTAAACGTGATGGAATGATGCTGGAATTGGGGTGGTTGGGATTAGTGGCTATTTGGGCAGGGTTTCCTTGCTTTGCTGGGAGACCAGAGGCAGATGTGTGCTTTGGGAATTCACACCACCAGGAAGCTTTTGGGGCAAAGAAGTGAATTTGGACCGTTTATGATCTGTTTATATTATTGAAGCTGAGCCATGTTGTGTGTTAGGCCAGGCACTCTTTGTTGGTGTCCAGGGCAAAGCTGGTCTTTAATTTCCATCCTATCAGCCTGCTGCTTCATTTTAACGAAACAAAGGAAATTAGGAAAGCTCTTAATTCATCCCATCGCTCACCTTGCACAGACATTGTCACTGCCCACTCTCTTTTTACAGATAAGTCCTTTGCATCATTTACCAGCCTAAATTTGGCAGTAAAACATAACATTTTTGCCCGTAATTCCCACATTTGCCAGTAAAGCATGAGGAAGCACAGTCCCTTCCCCAGTTTGAAGTGCCACAGGAGGTGGGGACGTGCCTGTTCCTTTAGTGTCTGCCCAGCTCTGGTGTTTTTATTCCAGACTGAGCATAACTTCCTGACGGTGGAGAGATACTCCAACATTTCCAGCAGCTGGCATGCGGTGCTGAACGACGCCTCGTGGGACACCAGGTGGGTGCCCTGAGCAATTCCCCCGTCCCACAGCCTCCAGGGAGTCATTCCAGCCTAACCTGAAGGGCTTCATTCCAGAGCTCCCAACCCCAGGCTGGTCTTGGCCCTGCAGGTGATGCTCTCTAGGGGATGATCAGCCTATGTCTGTGGGGTTAATCTGGCAAAACTGGTGTTTTCCTTGGCTCCAGAATCTGGAATGGAGGCTTGTAAATTTGGGAAAGACAGGAATTGCAGAAGGTTTGCAGTCCAGCTAGCTCCTGGCCTGTATCCGCCCATCTGTCACACTGTGAGGATGAAGAGGAAGCCAAACAGAAACCAGGAGAGACTCCCAGGGAAAAACTGGCCAGATTTATCGTGCAGTATAAACAGACAACAATTTTAAACAGTTTGGAAGAAAGAAAAGTTAAGGGTACAGATTGTCAGCCTTCAGGAAAAATATCCTTGGAGCAGCAAGGCTGGTGTCACCTCTCAGAGCTGTAGGTTAATCTTCATCATCCCCCTCAGAGTCAGCTGGAAAACCCCTGATGTGGGGAGCGGGGAGGCTGAGCATTCTCTGTGGAGATTTGGGGTTGAGCAGAAAGGCTTTTGCACAAGGAGTCTCTAAAAGGAAATGGGCTTTTGATGTGGAAATAAAAGGGTGCCAGAAGTCCTGAGCTCAGTAATTACAGACTTGGTGATTTTAGTGAATATTCACCCTTCTTGGTTTAGCTTTGCCCCTGCACAGGGAGCACTGAGCTGACAAATGTTGCTCTCAGGGGTGGTGCTCTAGGGAGCTGTAAATGTAAGGACACATTGGTACAAAAATTCTCTGCCTACAAACAGGACCAGCGACTTTTTTTCCTGTGTTCCCAGATATTCTTCAGCCCTGCCTAGTTTGGTTTGGCTTGTTGGCTGCTGCTCTGACAGCCTAAATGTGTGAGGGAAGGTTAAAAGAAAGGAGAGGTTAAAAGAAGCTCTTAAACTACACTTACCTAGAGTGCCCTCATCTCATGGCACGTAGCGAGCTCCAGTGCAAAGTGGATTTCCTTGCTGACTGCTGTTTTGGGCCCGTTTTCCAGGTTTTACTGGAGCAAAGGATCCCGTGGCCAGAGCAACGTGACCATTGAGTGGCACATCGCGGCGGGCACGGAGCCGGGCGCGTACCGGCTGCGCTACTTCGGGCACTACAAGAAGAGGGTGTCCCTCTTTCGCACCATCACGGTGCCATTTGAAGGCTCATCCTCGGCGTTTCGAGTCACAGCCCCGTAGGTGATGCCATTCCCTAAAGGAATGGTCTCCTTGAGCAGTAGATTTGATAGCTGGGCCGTGCAGGGGTTGGGCTTGGATGGTTCTTGTGCGTCCCCTCCAACTCCAGGTGATTCCACGGTGTTCTGGGAGGGTTTTTTTCGTGGCTCTGGACATCACTGCTGCCCCTCGAGTGCTGCTGGTCATCCTTTGCTGTGCAAAGCTCAGCTTCCTGGAAAGTTTTGGCTTTTCCCTGTAGTTCAGTCTCCTCATGTGTCCTCCTCCGTGAAGTGGGTCCTGTCCTGGCTGGAGCTGGGTGCAGCTGATTCTTATTGTAATAAAAAATGTAATTTCTTCTTTAGTCCTTAAACCTGTGCCTATTGATGGTGAATAGGCTCTCCCGGAGGGAACCAAATGGAAATAAGTAAGAATTGAATTTATGAGTTAAAGCTGTGGGTGAGGCAGCTCTGAACAGGCCCCAGCCTGCTTTGTTGGAGCATCAGGAAGAGCCCAAGGCCAGCAGGCTCTGGCTGGAGGAAGGGCCACCCAGAGTCACCTACAGGTGGGTCACCAGAAGGGTTTGTGGTCCCTCTTCAACCCACACACGTGTTCATCCAAGCACAGAATGAAGACACCGTTGTAGGGCACAAGGACGGTGCCCAAACCTATTGGCTGAAAGGGTTTCACCACAGAAAAGTCCCCAGGAATGTAGAGGATCTTCCCAGGAGGGTTTCAGAGCTGCCTGGACAAAGCCATGACCACCCTGACCCAGTGTTGTTGGCAGGTCCCTCCTGAGCTGCCTCCCACCAGCACTGCCATGGGCTGCCATAAGTAGGGACAGCTCCAGAGTCCCTAAATCTCTTCTGACCCCTGTAAGTGGTAAAACTGGGGGCCACGGGGAGAAGCAAATGTATTTCAGGTCTGGATTTAGGATTCTTGTAGGGCCTGACAGCTAAACAACTGTAAATGTTTAATGAGCTGCAATAATGTGTACCAATTTTGTATGCAATCTCCTTAATTCTTCAGAGAATCATCAATCAGATAATTTTGCCTCTCTTTAAAATCAGCAGGAGAGGATGAATTATTCATTTCCAACCAGCTGCAATCAGTCTCAGAGATCCCCATCCGGAGGAGCTCAGAGCAGTCGCAATATTGAGTCAGGAAAAAGAGAGAGCTTTGAAAGAACATCCCTGGGAATCAACTCCCTGGAGATGCCCCTGATGTCCTGTCCTAAAACCTCCCCCAGCCACCCCACTGGCAGCAGGGGTTTTCAGCAGTACAGGACACCTTTAAGCAAGCCAAGTGGAATTGCACAGTTAAAGATTTACCCTCTAAACCGTGAACATGTGACCCCAAAAGAGAGTTTTTAGGGAGCTGGGGGTTCCCATGGGAGAGGACGTGTTGAAAGCCAGAATTAGGGTATCTGGAGAGTCCCCCGTGCCCCAGAGCAGGTTCCCTTGTGAAACACCCCGTGTTCATTTGGCTGTCACCAGTGGGAACAGAGTTTTGAAGTTTTGGGGGCGTTTTTTGGGGACTTTTCATAATATTTTGTGTCTAGAAAATTCTCTGGGAGACACCCCCTCGGTTTTCATCGCCCTTGAACAGCATCGTGGCTGTCGGCAGGCAGTGGCCAGCAGCCCTTCCCTGCTCCCTGCACGCTTTTTTGGGATGCTGTGCCCGGATCCAGCAGCCACTAGGTGCCAGTGCTGTTTTACACGAGAACGATCTCGAGCCAAAGCCTAGGGAAAGAAAGAATTTTTCAGGAATTTGGGCACCTCTCCAGCTGTTAAATATAGCACTCTCTACTCCCCACAGTTGCTCGTCCCTCTCCCGGGCTGCTCTGCCTCGACGTGGAGCCATTTGTGCCCTGCTACGTGCTGGGGAGAAGGGCAGAACTCCACGTTTGTTTTATTTTTGTTGTCGTGGGATATAAACTGCCGCGAACTCGGGACACTCGTGTGCACAGGCTGAGCTGCTGTGCAGGACTCGAGCACGCCACAGCCTCCCTCCTGCACATCCCGTCCCTTCCCGATTTACCAGCAGTATTAGGAGATGCTAAATTGGGATCTGAGCCGAGGCGCTGCGGGGAGAGGGGAGAATCCTCTGCTGTCTCCGGGCTTTGATGCAGGATTTGGGGTTTGCTGGATCCTCTGGCCGTCTGGGGCTCTTTCCAGCATCCCACAGAGGGTATTTGTGTGCCGCCTATCTGCAGCTCTCTGGTTTTTAACGTCTCCACAGCCAGGGTCGTATATACACGAGGTGGGGCTGGGGGCCGAGGAATGGCACTCTTCCAATGCTTATTCCTTAAACAACCCCAAATCTGCATGGGCACAATCCTGTGGAGAGCTGGAGCCAGGCCAGGAGGAGTTTCTGGGCATGGAAAGGAGTCTGAGGTGTCCAAGGAGAGAGCAGCCCACGCCAAGCACCCCCAAAGGACAAGGGTTGGTGGGCAGGGGCTGTCCAAGCCCCCACCAGCACTTAAAAAAGGACAGCTGAGAACTGGAATTTTAGCCAAGACTGAGATTTTGGGGGACACAACAATTTCCAGCCCTTGGAAGAAAGGAACATCCCATCAGAGCACCACGACCAGGCTGACCCCCAGTCAGTGACCAGCAGGGACTGGGGACCTCTGATTGGGGTGTCACCTTCAAAGGTAATTTGGTTTGGGTTTGTTTTTTTTGCCCAAAAAGGGGAAATCCAGGTAGGTATGTGATGGAGAGATGAGATGGTCCCTGGGAGATTTAGCTGGGAAAAGGGAGCCATGCAAGCTCCAAGGTAAAGCAGATCCCTTGGAAAGTCACACTGTTCCAGGGACTGACAGGGTTTCAGTGGGACCTTGAGAGTTTCCCTGGGGAGTGTTCCAGGGTCTGGCCAGCTCCAACCACGGAGCTGTGTCACCCTCAGAGATGTTTCATTCTCGCTCTTGCACCTCAGATGAGAGGCCCTGTGCTGTAGAGACCTCCAGGAAAGCCCTGGCTGGAAGGAGGGAGATGGAAAACGCAGTTTTTGTACCTCTTGCCTTGCCAGCAGCCAAAGATGAGGCCATCTGCTGATTTTTCTGGGCATTGATCTCATCACTTACACCTCAAACTCGTCTTAGACTCCTTGGTGGAGGGTGGATATGGTTTTTGGCTTTGTCTTGCTCTCCATTGGGAGCCCACATCTTTACAAATGGGAAATAATGTTTTCTTTCAGTTGGGCTGTGGGTTTGAGATTCCTTGGAAGATCATCCCTGCTCTCCAAAACTGACCAGCCAGCTGCTGCTGAGCAAAGAGGGAATCTCGGCTGGGCGAGGGGGGAAACATTACAGCACAAAAGCAAATTCTCCATTGGCCTGGTTTCGGAGGAAATGAAAGCAGGGCAGCGGGAAGAGCTAATGAGGGAAAATAATAGAGCTGGCAGAGCTGCTGGAGCCCAGAGCACAGCTGACCTCTTTGGAAGAACAATGTCGAACTATTTTGGCAAAGTCTCTTTTGGAGTGACAGGGAGGCTCTGGGTTATCAGTAGCAAGGTATCAGAGCTTCCCCCCATTTCCTGGGCTCGGGATCTCTCTGGAAAGGTGCAAACCCAGAACCCCTCATCCCAGGAATTGCTGTTTCTCAGTCACTTAACTGTGATGGTCTTCCAAGGAGCAGGGCCTCACCTTAAAAAAGATTTACCTGTCGGTGACCTGGCAACAGGTTCTTCTCAAGGTGGGGCCAAGCCCTCACAGCCCTGAATCATGGATCTCCCCATTTACCCTTGATTTTTGCACGGTGCTGTCTCACTATCGATATAACCCCCGAAAAACCTCCGCTGGGATCAGGTAAGGAACAATTACCACTGTAAGAAATTCACAGCAAACCCAGTTCCTGCAGCACTGACAGGTGAAGAATTACTGACCAAAGAGGTGCTGGGAAAAGAGGCCAACCCCCTGATTTTTCACCTAGAGGTGCAGAAGTACAGAACCGCTGATTTTCTGCTGCGTGTGCTTGGCGAGGGTCACCAAAGTGCACGTGGAAAACGCTCCTGAACAGCTTGTGACCCTGCCTGGGTGAGCCGGGATCGATCCCTCCGGAGCAAAGTGTGCTCCTGTTTACCACAGATGTATGAAAGGACTGAGGCTCGTGTTTAAAAACTTTTAATGATATTTCAAAGTCTAGTGAACGTCCTCGGATTACTCTAAAATCACAGAGTTGCTTCACAGAATTTAGTCCCGGTTCTAATTTGCAACGGATGATTGAGATGCCATTTTTCCCTTCATTCCCTTTAAACACACACGATTGTCCTCCAGTAAATGGAAATTGTGATTTTTCGCTACACTTCACAGTGTTAAAACTCTATACAAACCTTGTACTACTCGTACAAAAATAAGTGCTTCATGCACACATTTTTAATACTGCTTCTTGCCCTTTGCTTTGACACCTTTCTGAACTTATATAAATAGCTGAAAAAGCAGACTAAACTTACTGAACGTGGAAAGTGAGAAACACTTCCTGCCAACGGCTTGAGAGACACTCCTGGCTACGTTCCTCGTTGGCAAACACCACTTAAAGACAGAGACAGAAGAGAGAGAGAAAAAAAAAAAAAAGCCACGAAATCCGTAACACTCTCGGTTATTTGGCCCTCTGTGACCGCGTTTGCCCTTTGCTGCGAAGCCAAACGTGGCCAGCAGCAGCCACAGAGGGCTTGTAATACCTTTGGGGTCACCCTAACGAGCTACTTCATAAATAGGAGGGGTCTAACGGGACCTCAGACTGTACAGCTTACGGGGTTTGTTCCACTCCTGGGGAAACTGAGTCAGGAGAGGGAACACTGGGCTCCTGCAGTCACCACCTTGGCACAGACCCTCGTGCTTTGCACAGCTCGGGGGATGCACAGGAAAAGCTCCCCTGGGAATGGCTTTTGCTCTGCCACATCACAGCATCTAGACCGGCAGAAAAATCTGGGGCTGCACCTGCTGGGTGCCGTCGACCCAGCTGCAAATTCTTCCTCCCAAAAGGGTTGTTTTGGTCCTAGACTGAAGAAATTCAAGTTTCCTTGGTGTGCATCACTGCAGAGGATTTATGACAGAGGATTAATGCTGTAGTTATCCAGCACTGGATTCCTCCTGTATCTCCATCATTACCCCTGCCTCGATCCTGTGGCAAAAATAAATGGCTAATGCCCCCCTGCCGTACACCAAAGGGTGCTCCCAGAATCCCCACAGGGCTCAAACACAGCACCAACTCTGCTGCTCTCCAAAATAAGAGGTGCCTTTACTGCTGGCGTGAACCCTCTTCCACTAAATTAATTTTTGCTGGAATCAGAGCAGGCAGCAGCCTTGATTTAATGTGCAAAGCCAGGCGGGGCTCTTTCCAACCTGGGAAAATGTTCTTTGGATAGAATTTTATTCCTGTTGAGGTGCCTGCTATTACTGGGCCATGGCTGCGAGCTCTCGTGCTCTAATTAAGCAGAGAATTGGCCTTAATGAATAGCACTTTTCTGCTCCTCAGGCCTAAAAGTTTCCCTATTTTTCAGTGAATGTGCCATTCGATGGGAAGTGCGCAAAAATACGCTGGGATTTGCTGATTTTTGGATATGGCTGGGAGGGAGCAAAGTAAGAGGGAAAACTCTGCTGAATTCTTGTGGCCTGCTTTAAAAATAAAATTAGCACAGAAACCTGTTAAAAATTAGCCTCTGAGGCTGGGCAGAAATGTTCAGGATAAATGATTTTATGTCTTGGCTGTGCTAGGAGGAATTTCAAAGAGCCTTGAGACGCCCTGTGCTGGTGGCATGGTGGGGGGATCAGGGGCAGGGAGAGGCAAACCTGAGTGGCCAAGGGGCACCTCTGCTCTGCCTGGCCTGGGAAACTTTGGGGTGGACGGATGGAGGAGAATTCCTGATGCACGGAAGGGTTTTCTGGGCCACCCCATCTTCCCAGTCCCGGTCACAACAGCCACGGGACCAGCTGTTCTCAGCAGAGGTTGTTGCTTGTAAACACACACACAATAGGTGTATAAATATATATATCTATAAATATACATATACACCTGAGAACCTCTCATTTCCTGGGCTGAGCTTCTGCTTTCTAGTGTGAAAAGCTGATTTTTGCATGATTTTTTCTAATTTCTCCTTCCTCCCTCCCCCGCTTAATATCCCGTTACAAACCTAAAGACCTACAAGACCGAAACTCCAACTAAAATTAACCTTAGGCCACAGATCAGCTTAAAATCATGAGGGTGTAAGAATTACCAGACTGAGATTGGTTTGCTTTTTCTTTCTTCCTGGGCTGGGTTTTAGGGAATTTGGCTAAAAGGCTCCATAGCCGTCGCTCCGGGCGGCGACAGCGAAGGCAGGATAGGCTTCATAGGTGGCATACGTGGCCAAATCTTGTCCCATCGTCACTGCCTGCTTGAGCTGAGTGGCTGTGACCGTGGCAGCTGCGTTAGCAATGGTGTATCCTGAAGGGAAAAAGAGAAGGAAAACCCACGGATCAGCAAATTGTCCGTTTCCAGTGAAAATCCGCTCCGAACTCGCCATCGCCTGGAAGGTTTTGATGGGACAACTTTCAATGGGAATGGCTTGGGCAGCAGTGAGTTTGTTAGTGGGAATAACGTAAATAAATTCAATGATTCGTAGGGAAAATGGGAGCATTTCCTCACCCATGATTTGTTAAACGCAGTGCTGGAAAAATGCCCCTCTCTGTTGAATATTTTTTCCTCAGGTCTTGGTTATTTCTGAGCTAATGGTGCTCTGGACAGGTCCCCAACCTGTATGGCATGAGGAGGGCAAGGAAACAACCTAAAACAGGGGAGATTTGGGCAGGATTCATGGAGAAAATAAAGCTCTGATCCCTTCACAGCCAAAATACAGGCAGTTCAGGACAGCCATGGTAGGGAAACTCCCTCAATGCAACAGCAGGGAGAAAATATTTAGTAGACGGGATCTTTTGTTTTTTTCCCATCAGTTTCTAATGGAAAATGTGGTTTCAACACTTCCAGATTTTCCACGGGAAGATGTAAGCTGCTGCTGTTGGAGAATGAATCACTGGGAAAGCAGCATCATTTGGGGCTGGTTCCTCTGAAGGCAGGGCATAGCAGCTCGTCAACCAGACCGCAGTGTTTTGTTGTAAAAGAACCAGGAGTCAAGACAAAGCCTAAATTTGGGAAGAGCAGCTGGGCTATCCATCGGATCTGCTGGACCAGGCTCTGCTGCCAAACTGCATCTCCCAGGATCCTGTCCGACCAGGTGGGCAATGGGATCAACTCAAGGTCAGCCAGAGCCAAGGTCCTCTGGGTGGGGGAATGGAAATACTGGGCAACAGGGAACACACGTTGCCTCGCTGGAGGTGTCACTTTGGGAAAAAACATGAGGAATTCCTTACAACTTGAATATTGTGACTGTCCAGAGTATTTTCTTTGCACCAGCAAAGCCAGGTGCAACGTTTCAAGCAGGAATTGAGAAATCTGGGACTTAAGGCACATCTGCCACCATCAGGAGAGAAACGAGCTGCGACCTCGGGCACGGCCTGAGCCGAGCTTTAGCAAGCCCTGACCAAGGACCAGTGTGCGCTGCAAGCAGCAGCTTCGGTGCCTGTCCATTTGCCAAGCTCCCCAGACAAATAAATAAGGGTGGATGAAAGAAAAGGAGAGATGCTAATTAAGCAGTAAGTGGGGGCTGGATTCAATAAAGAGCCCATTTGGTTTCCACGCTGCGGAAGCTGCACAAGCCCAGACAAATTGATTTTTCTGTGGCTTTTGCGGACTCCTGTGGCAGGAAGCCGGATAGATTTTTAAATATTTTAATTTTTTTTAAATCCATCCTTGAGACACTCCAAACACTCAGTAGTACTGACTAATGCGTTCCTCATGTGCAGCTTGGCACGTGGTGCTGCCTCTCCACCAGAGCTACCGTCATGCTGGAGAGCACAGCAAATATAATTCCTGTGTTTTCCGTGACTTCCCAAGCTGCTTCGGGCAGTTGCAAGAGCTAGTGACTACGAATTCTCCAGCTGGGAGAAAAACCTTCCATGGGGGTGTGAGAGCTGGGATCAGATCCAAACTTTCATGGCTGTGTCATTTTTTTGGTGGATGAAACCGTAAATGTTGGCTCAGGAGGAGCTGGGGGTGCCGGGGGAGGACGGAGGGCCCGTGAATTCATCAGCCAGGTGTCCTTGCGGGGAGGAGGATCTCCTCCATCCCAGTGGCATCAGGGCCAGGGAGGGGACTCACCCCGGATGTGGCACTGGGGACGCCAGCTTTGCACCCTGCGTCGTTTCTGCGGCTCCCAGTTGAAGGAGGCATTCACAAACTGGGAGGAGTGGAGGGGAGGTGTGGAGCCGGGATGGGCCTCTGGATGTTGGGATTCCCTGCCCTTGGACACTGCTCCAACTCCCCTGGACACAGTCCCACCTGGGGCATTGACCTGAGGGGTTGGGGCTGGAGCAGAGTCTCCCACCCCAATGCTCCCAGCCCAAGTTGCTCTGGAGTATGGACACAGAAATCTGGGCAGTCCTGGCATAGAGATAAAATCCTTTATAAGCAATAAACCGGCACAGGGTGCCCAGAGAAGCTGTGGCTGCTCCTGGATCCCTGGAAGTGTCAGGGGCTTGGAGCACCCTGGGATAGTGGAAGCTGTCCCTGCCCATGGCAGGGGATGGAATTATGTGAGCTTTAGGGTCTCTTCCAACCCAAACCAGTCTGGAATTCTCTGATAAAGACGCCAGACACACAAGTAACACGAGCCACTGTGCGGGAGCACAACCAGGCCGGCCCTCGGTGGCCGAAACCTGCTTCATTCTTCACACCCACCAGGAAACAGCAGGAAAAATGACATTCCAGGAGCCCTTTGCTGTAAAGACCTGCCCATACCTGGAAAAGCTGGCGCTGCAGGAGGCACCTCTGCCCCCTCCACGGGGATGCCCAGGGTCTGCAGGGTGTACTCTGCCGCGTAGGTCTTGGCCTCGTCGATGTAGGCGCTGAGCTTGGGCGGCGTGAAGGGGTGTCTGTGAGGACAGCACAAAGTGAGCTGGGTTTGCTTTCCCCAGGGCTTTCCTGCGAGATGCTGTGATCCACTTAGAGCTGGCATCAGCCCACCCAGCAAATGGAAGCACCGCTTCCCTGTGCCGGTGCATTAACAGAGCGGCTCCTCTCCGAGCGGCCTGGCTCCTCGCTGAGCTTATCGACCCCGGCGCTCGGTTTGGACACGACGTCCTTGCAGAGTTTGTTGTGCTTTTTCAATCAAAACCCGCCCCCCACTGCGTTTTTTCTTTACAATGCCCAGTCTGGGTTTTTCTTTACAATACCCAGCAAACGGTGGTTTAGGTCAGAAACGTTTAGAATCATATTTGGAGCTGAAATATCAGCATGTTCCCTCATTTCCCCACAAGGGCTATCATTTGCTTTCGTTTTGTACAAAAAAAAAGCACCCTTCTGCCTGATTGTGTCTGGCTTTCTGTAATGTTTGCACCAGCAGAGAGAGCACCAAGCACGGCAGTCAGCAGTTAATTATGGTTTGTGGAGGTTTTTCTCCCTATATTTGTTTTTAAAAGTATTTACATGTAAAATTATACAAACACATATATAATATATAAATATACATTTAATCAATATTCTAAAATGTACTTAATAAATATTTCTTAAAATAAAAGGAAATGGAGACCTGTGCGATCGTGACTTTGAGGACAGCTGTTAGCTAAAACAGAATTTTAAAAAATACAGCCTAAGCCTCAGAAACCTTCCAAAAATGACGTACATGGTGGGGTTCTGGCTGGCGAGGGCAGGGATGGTGATTTTGTAGAGGAAGAGCTGTCTTTGATCCTGGCCGATGGCAGAGTGCAGCTGGTACACAGGCTGGCCCCAGTTGTTTTTCTGGCAGATTTCTTCTAAGATCTAGAAAGGAAAAAAACCAAGGGATTTGTGCTGGGGTTAATTGCTGTGCTGAAGCCTCCTCGCCCAGCTCCAGCTCCTGTGCTGAGCAGCTGCCTTCCCTCAAAGGGCTTTCAGGGAGTCCTGGCAGCTTTCTCAAAGCTTAGCAAAAAATACAAAATGAGTGGCGGACAGGATACTGCATCCACCTTGAAGCGTGAGAGTCATCTAAACACTTTTTGCTTGAAGATCTGTCCAATTCCTGAAATTATTCCCTGTTCAATTGGGCATCTGTGTCCTTTTGCTGATTGGATTATTTCAGTGTGGTTTTCTTTGAGTCCTCCTCAGGAGCCCTGTCTCATGGACGTCTGTTTCAGAGGACTAAAGAAACTCGGGCTGCACTCATCTTCTCTGCTCTGCTGCCTCCCTGGCTCAGTGGGTTACAGAGCACAACAAGTCCAAATAGGATTCTTTTTAAAAAGAAAAAAGGTTGAGTTTCCATCCAATTAATTCCACAGGCTTCAACAGGCGATTGCAGCTTTTGAAATGCTGAACCATGTTGCCCTCAGCCTTAGCACAGCTGATCCCCTGGTAATTGGGAATTGCTGTCCAGAAACACTCCTGCCTTGGCTTTGGATCCCAGGGTTTTTAACCCACTGCCTGTGTGCTGTCCCAGCTGGCTTTGGACACCTTCCATTAAACCAGGTTGCTCTGACCTGGCCTTGGGCACTGCCAGGGATCCAGGGGCAGCCACAGCTTCTCTGGGCACCCTGTGCCAGGGCCTGCCCACCCTCCCAGGGAACAATTCCTTCCCAATATCCCATCCAGCCCTGCCCTCTGGCACTGGGAAGCATTCCCTGTGTCCTGTCACTCCAGGCCCTTGCAAAGTCTCTCTCCATCTTTCTTGCAGCCCCCTTTCAGGCCCTGCAAGGCCACAGTGAGGTCACCCTGAAGTCTTGCTGTGGTCTACCTCATTTACAGCTTAGACTTCAATGGATTTAAAATTAAAATGTAAAATTGAAACCTCAGTGCTGCTTTTACTTTTGCCACCACAGCTCCAGCTGAAGCTCAGCGTCCTGCAGTGTGAAATGCTTCATTATGTAGTTCAGATCTCAATTACAATAGTTCATTTTCTCACTGTGGCTGCACTCGTTCCCTGCTGTCCCCTCTCCTTTACATGTCAGTTTCATAACAATGAATTTCACCTGCCCTAAGGCCCTGCAGAACCATTCCAGGGATTTCACACCTCTAGTGGAAGGTGCCCCTGCCCATGGCATGAGTTGGAACTAGGTGAGCTTTAAGGTCCTTTCCAACCCAAACCATTCTGTGATTTGCTGACAAAAAAGAGTACGGGGACTTTCGCAGGAGGGAAAAAATCCCACTATCCAGTTTTCTGGGAGAAAACAAGGATGTTCTCATAAACTTTGGCAAACTGGATGCTGATGTGGAAATTGAAATGTTAAAAGGCAAAGACGTGCTTCAAAAGTCAGGGTGGAGTTGGTTTCTCAGGTTGCTCTGGACAATGTAAGGGGAAAAGAGCTACTGTCAGAGCTGAACATTCAGCAGCTCAGGGAATTTATCCTGGATTTCCCCTCAGCCCTCATCCACCCATCTGCATCAACACGCACAACGAAACCCAAAGCCCCCCTGAGCCAGCAGAGTCCCTGCACTAGGCTTAGTTATGTCAACACCTCTTTCCCCACAAATGACTTGAAAACATGCATTATTTTTCTACACATGTGCACTGTCCCTTGGTGAAGCCCCAGGTGATGCATTTTACGTATCAAACCCATCGTGAGTGGGAATTCCTTTTGTGGCGCAACAGCCAGAACTGGATTAAGGTGTTTATGACAACTCTCCTCTGAGGCTGGTGATGATCCTAAAGGTCTCCTCCGACCCCAACCATTCCATGATTCCATGAGAGTGGGTGGATATTGCAAGATGCAACCGGTACTGCTCATTTTTAAATGTCTTTTGAGACACAAGGATGGATTTATTTACCAGGCCCCGGCACAGATTCAACGAGGGGCCCGTTTTCCCAACACAACCCTTGGGATATGGACGCTGTTTTTGGGGCACGTACCTGAGGGGCGAGTTTGATCCCTTGGGGCTTTAGCGTGACGTGGTTCATGGGGGTGAGCTCCATCCCTGGCAGGAGGTCGTAGAGCTTTTCCTCTCCCCTCTTGTCTCCCTTGAGGTGGAATCCGCGCCCCAGGCCCGGGTACGCCAGGTAGCCGCGGCCTCCCAGGCCTCGGACGCCCGCAGCCCCTACAGGTACATTCATGTAAATTTCTAGGAATGTAAGAAGGCATTAAACTGAATCAAATCACGGGAAAAAGGACCCTGATTCTTGCTGAAATGGAAAAGTTAGCCCCGCTTGCTGGGATTGGGAAGCAGGCGGGCAGGAGGCCCCACAGGCTGGTGGTGGGGTAACACAGGTTCGACACTGACACCCGTTCTTGGATAGGTGAGGGGTTTTGGGGAGAAACTGCTTCTTTCTGCCCATTTTCCATCTTTTCTGGTCAGCTTTGATTTCAGGACA
>VZRS01013594.1:123687-157300 GCA_013398055.1 Ifrita kowaldi
CTGAGTAATGTCAACACCTCTTTCCCCACAAATGACTTGAAAACATGCATTATTTTTCTACACATGTGCACTGTCCCTTGGTGAAGCCCCAGGTGATGCATTTTACGTATCAAACCCATTGTGGGTGGGAATTCCTTTACCCGCGGTGCTTTTGTGGCGCGACAGCCAGAACTGGATTAAGGTGTTTATGACAACTCTCCTCTGAGGCTGGTGATGATCCTAGAGGTCTCCTCCGACCCCAACCATTCCATGATTCCATGAGAGCAGGTGGATATTGCAAGATGCAACCGGTACTGCTCATTTTTAAATGTCTTTTGAGACACAAGGATGGATTTATTTACCAGGCCCCGGCACAGATTCAGCGAGGGGCCCGTTTTCCCAACACAACCCTTGGGATATGGACGCTGTTTTTGGGGCACGTACCTGAGGGGCGAGTTTGATCCCTTGGGGCTTTAGCGTGACGTGGTTCATGGGGGTGAGCTCCATCCCTGGCAGGAGGTCGTAGAGCTTTTCCTCTCCCCTCTTGTCTCCCTTGAGGTGGAATCCGCGCCCCAGGCCCGGGTACGCCAGGTAGCCGCGGCCTCCCAGGCCTCGGACGCCCGCAGCCCCTACAGGTACATTCATGTAAATTTCTAGGAATGTAAGAAGGCATTAAACTGAATCAAATCACGGGAAAAAGGACCCTGATTCTTGCTGAAATGGAAAAGTTAGCCCCGCTTGCTGGGATTGGGAAGCAGGCGGGCAGGAGGCCCCACAGGCTGGTGGTGGGGTAACACAGGTTCGACACTGACACCCGTTCTTGGATAGGTGAGGGGTTTTGGGGAGAAACTGCTTCTTTCTGCCCATTTTCCATCTTTTCTGGTCAGCTTTGATTTCAGGACAGCTTTTTACCCAGTTTTGTAGCTGGAAGGCAGAGAGGGGACAGCTGGCATCTTTTGTTACACACCAGTGTAATTTCACCTTCCTGAAGAATTCATGGCTTACACAATTTCATCCCTATACGAACAAAAATCCTTTTGGGTTTTCCCCCATTACACTTCCATTTTTTCCTCAGAGAACCCTACTTGGGAGTCTGGGGAGAACATGAGGCAAGAGACAGATGGGGGGTTATCCCATCTGCTCCTTTCCTAAAGCAACCTTCAGAGGAGCTGCTTCACCTGTGTGGGGAAAAACCTGAGGAACAAGGGATATTCCTGCTGCCCTGTCTCCTTCCTGGTGAAGGGAGAAAAATTGGCCACCATGATCCTTGCCAGGCCTACCAGGGTGCCACACAGGGTCCCAGCCTGCTGTGGGACTGCGCTTGGGGACACAAGGCATCATCTTTGGAAGGAAGATCATACAACAGAGTCATTTCTTTGCTAGCCTCAAACTTATGTCTGCACTTACCAAATGATGTCTGCACTGACATTTAATTTGAGGGTGTCTGAGTGTGGGGATTTGATTTGGCCCCAGACACGGTCACCCAAGAGTTTTCAAAAATACTCTATTTTATTCATAGATTGAATTAATTGAATTAATTATTATTAAGGTTAACAATCCCCCAAAACAGGCCTCTACCTCCCAGAGCACACAATGGCTTGCTTGATTTCAGTGCTGCTTCCCTACACTGCAGCAGGTCAACGTGACCTCCTCGGGAAACTCCATGGCTTTGGGTCAGAAAACACCAGGACTGGTAAAATTTTCCCTGCAACCTTCAAAGCAAAGAGGAAACATAGCGCTGCTGGTGGTGGCTGGTTGCGGGAGCTGGCTCTGAAGGGGGTGAAAGGAAAAGTGTTTTATTTGGTCTTCCCTGCTGGGGCAAAACCAGGAGGGTTCGTGGGTTATTTACACTGGACTGAGGGCAACCTGGCAGTTCTCTCCAGGAATACGGGGGGTTTTCTTCAGCTGGAAGATTGCCCTTTGGGAAAGACAGAGCCTAAACCCCGTGTTTTCCACCCCTTTCTGAGAGGGATCCAGGAGCTGGGGCAAAGCCAGCGTCACCGGCACGCGCCTGGGAGCAGCCGCTCGGTGCCCGGAGGAGACGCTCGGCCGAGCGCCGGCGCGAGGGGAATTACCTCGGATGGAGGGGGGCCGGAGGACGCTCCTGGTGCCGAGCCCCTTGGCGGCGGGGAAGTGCAGGTTGGGGATGGCCGCGTAGGCCTGGGGTGCGTAGAAGACCGGGGCGCCCAGGTAGGCGGCGGCGGGGTCGTACAGGTGGCCCAGGGTGTAGGTGTAGTCGCCCTGCAGCACCGGGGCCCGGCCGCCCGTGCCGCGCGTGTACCTCACGTAGCTGTCCTTGTCCACGGGCTTGGCCAGCGTCACCTCGATCGGGGACCCGTCCAGCACCTTTGCACAAGCACACGGGTGAGCGGCCAAAGATGGCTCGATGGAAATCCCGCCCGTGGAGCAACCGCCCCTGCGTCCTAATGGGATGGGAAGATGGAGGAAACCACCCCAAAAAAGCCCCGAATCGCCCTCACACGGGTGGAAGGCGGCACTGGCTGGGTGAAGGCTTAACCTGAGAGCGCCCAGCCCTGGCCCCGGCTGGGAGAGGCTCCTTCAGCAAAGGCTTCGAAAGGCCTCGCTTCCCCGCAAAGCAGCTCGTAAGCCGGCGAGATTCCATGTGCTCCCAAGAACAGCAGCGGCACTAAAAATAGGAGCGGGGTTAACACCTCTTTGGGAACAGCTCTGGCTCTACAGTGAATTACATGCAGTGCGAGAAGGGCTAAATTCAGCAGCCTCCTCGCAAATCCTCAGCTCAGTTCGGAGCAGATGTTTGGGCTGACCTCGTTTGTCCCAGTTTGCCATTCACACGCTGCCCTGCCAGTGTTTTTGTTGGCAGTCTGGAACAAGGATGTGAGTGTGAGCCAGGGGGGATCACAACCCCTCCTTTCCTAGTTCTTCTTTCAGTTTTTCTGCTTTTTTTTTTTTGTCTGAGCAGTGAGCTAGAGCCAGGCAAACACTTAGCACAAATACAAGGAGCCAAAATGAATCGTTTGTGTACAACAGAGCTGCTGAAAAACAAATTCAGGAGCATAAAAGCAACCAGCAAAGAGAAAATTGGGATAACACCTCCGGGAGGGTATGGAGCTAATAAAGCAGGTGGCTTTGTATAAAATACTGCACCCAAGCCCCAGGAATTAACATTTACAGCAGCATTACCTTCCCATTCAAGGCTTTCATGGCCTCCACTGCGTGTTCTCTTTTATTAAAGTGCACAAAGGCGTAGTCTCTAATTTTCTTTACTCTCTCCACTGCACCTGTGGAAAACATTGGAATATTAGTGGGAAACGGGGATTAGTCAAAAAACAGAGACCTGAAAGAGCAGCTCTGTCAGGTTATGAGCCCCTGGAGAGCAAAGGCTGAGCAAGGGTAGAAGAAAAAGAGGTCAGTGTGCCCTTACCTCTTCGGATGTATATCCCAAAGGAAAATCAATATATAGAGGTTGTAGCATTTCCCAAACTAGAAGGGTTTGGGATCAGACACCAGTAAGCTTCCCATTAAACTGGAGAGGTTTTCTCCTGTCCAAACCTTTCTGCTGGACACCACTTTTGGTCTTGTGTCTCCGTTCTGTGACAGACCATGCACCAGCTGTGCGAACACCCCCACGTGAGCCCCATCTCCCTGCTTTTGTACATGCCTTGGAGGCAGCTGCAGGGAAGCTGGTGCTTCTGCCATACAGCGAGGAGGCTTTTCTCTTAAACACCAGCTCAGGATGCTCAGGAAGAATGAACAGCCAGCCCTGCCGAGGACACAGCAGCCCAGGGCACTGGGATGGGCTGGGACTGATGGGGCAGCAGGTCGTTCCCTAAGAAACAACCTCTCCCTAGGAAACAGCCTCTCCCGTGTCAGCGGGGCTTCCCCGGATGCCCCAATTCCCCTGGAAATGGCCCCAGTCAGACTCTGCCGCTGAGGGCTGGCCCTGCTGGGAGCGGGCTTGGGCCGGGGAATCTTTCTTCCAGCCTGAATCTTTCTTACACCCAATTTACCCCAAGTAATTCAAATGCAAATGGCTTCTTGTTCTTCTTTTCTAAGTCCATCCTCCAGGGTTTTCCCTTTCCCTTGTCAGCTGCTCTGCTGCCAGGAGCTCTGCTCTGAGGAGTCTGTCCCCAGAATAACCCCACCAGTCCTGCTCCCCATGGCCATTTCTTTCAGCCATTTCTTTAATTCTTCGTCTTCTCTGCTGCTGTGGCTTGGGAAGCACAACACCAGCCAGCCCAGCCTCCTGTAAAACCCCCAAAATATCCTTTGGAAACACGGCTGAGGGATGCTGAACAACCCTTCTGTTGGCTTCTTACCTCCTAAAGCTGAACAGGTGCACAGGGAAATGTCATGTTGCCACAAAAAGCACGCACTTCGAAAAATGCAGGAGAAAATGAATTTCTTTGGTGTTCAGGGGGAGTCATTAAGGAGCTGCAGAGGGTGAAACGAGCCTGTCCCAGCCTATAACCTGAGCAGGCTGCACGTCTTGGAACGACCCAGGGATGGTAAAGCAGCACTTTGTGTTCTTCTGGGACAGAGGGTGATTTTCCAAGCCTGGAGTTCTGGGAGTTATATGCTGATGCTTTGTGGAGGCTTTAATGAACTCGCTGCGTTTTGAATATCCCCCTTCTGCCTCCTGCAGAGCGTTCCAGGACACCAATCCTGAGCCAGAAATTCTGCTCTTCCCTGCTTCTGCCTCTGCTGGGCAAAGCAACGTGGTACCCACAGGTGGGTCAGCTCCAAGGAGAGCCCATCCATGGCACATCACAGAGGGAGCATTGTCCCTCCAGCACACCCTGAGAGCACAATCTTCCTGCTGGGAGCTCTACCAGGCAGGAGGAATTTTGCTGGGATCCTCAGGGAGCAAGAGCAAGGCTTTCCAGTGAGACAGCTCTACAGAAGTCATTGGGCTGTGAATTTGGCACAGATTTAAGGGCTGATACTCGTACTAGAGCCCAGCTTGAGGAGCCCAAGCAGCATTCCTGGTCCCGTCTGTGGAACCCTCAGGGATGTGGCAATTGCTGTGGCACAGAGACCTCTGAATCATTTTTTATTGGATGACTTGTTGATGTCAAAACTGCTCCTTAATGCCCTGGATCCAAGGTAATTTCGGGTAAGTGGTGCTAAAATGTGGCTCGATGAGTGAGGCAGAGAACCAAGGCAGGGCAATGAATCATTTCAGATCCTTGCTGCCTTTTTTGGTCTCACTGGAACTTTAACTGCATTCTCTCCCCCCAAAGCTTAAAGTTTTGCTGCTCTAATGCACCCATTCCTGATTTCAGCCACCAAAATAAAAGCTGTCCATTAAAAAAAAAAAAAAAATTAAAAACTCCAACATGAACACTGAAATCATAAAGGGAAAATGAAAGCTGATGCAGAACTTCTGCTGTTGTAGTGGAAAACTTCTCAGGAGCAAAGCAGATGACTGCTTACCAAAGTGTCAAAAGGCCACAAATGTGTTTCTGGGGAGTGTGAGCTTGTTCAAAGCTCGGGAGCAAAACTGGGTAAATAAAAGAAGGAAACAGTTCAGAGAGTGGGATAACATAAATTTAACTCGGGGGTAAAATGGGGTTTGCAACAGCTCGACAGTGGCTAAAAGCATGAGCCAGAAATGCTGGGAGGACACAAGGAAACCTCGTGAAGAGCTTTGCATTGCAGCCTAGTCCAGAAAAAGGCACGTGCGGGGCAGAAATGAGAAGTCAGTGGAAGAAAAATGAAACTCTGCAGTGTATTTTAAAAAATTAATAGAAGGAAGTTAACAGGAATGAGATGAAAGGAGGTTTCACATTGCCAAGCATCAGCCCCTAATGCCTAATGGACTGCGTGGCTTGCAGAGCTGCAGAAATGGGTTATTTTTACTTTGTTGGTTTTGGGTGGAATTTCCTAAAGCTGGAGCAACTCAGAAGTAAAATCTCCTTTGAAAGCCAGCAGGATTTTTATTCCCAACTAATCTCCTTGCTTTTTTTTTTGAAAAATCTCACTCTAAGTGCATGTAAGATATGCCACAAAGGAATATTGAATGAAATGTAAAGCACTAATTATTCACCAATTTACACGAGGACTGGGGGGGATGTATGAAAATGCATTCAGAATTTAGATAGATTGGATAAAAAGGATTTCTGTTAAATCACTCCATTTTTATCACCATCCCTTGCCACAGAAGAATGCTGAAGTCACCCAGCTGCCTCACCAAGTCCTTTTAAGAAAGACTGAATGATTCCAAAGCATTTGGATGACGTGGGGCATCCCCATGCAGCGTTTTGGGTCTCTTCCAGATGCCAGCCATCCTCCTTCGTGGTGGCTGTAGCTGGGAATTAAGCAGCCCTTAAGGGGATGGCATTTTGGGTGGGAGCCTTCAGCCTCACGACAGTTTCTGTGGCATTTCACAGCAGACAAACAGCTATTTTTGTGTCTTTTGGAGTTCCAGGAATGCAGAAATATTTCCATTTGCAGCACCTGTTTAGGAGGCACGGCACCCATGGGTTCCTACCTGGTTTGATGTTGTTGAACTCCTTCTCTATGGTCTCCTCGGTGGTGGAGAGCATGAGGTTCCTCACGTAGAGGATTTTCACCGAGGACATGGTGTCCTCGTCCACCTCCACCTCCGGCTCCGCCCAGTCCACGGCGATGGGGTGTCCCCACAGCTGGATCCTTCCTGCAAGGGAACAGGCAGGGTCAGTGCTGGGGGCTTTGCTTCCTCTCCTCCTGCTCACGCTCTGTTGAGCAGCACAACAGGCCAAATTCTACAAATGTGACCAAAGAAAAAGCCTTCCTAGCCCAAAGCACTGCTGCTGCATCAGCTGCCTCCCAAAAGCAGATGGTCCCACTCGGAATGTCCTCCTGCAAATACCCTGGGAGCCTCCAGAACTGAAAGAAGTGAAAATATGGAATAATTCACTTAAAGCCTGCGTTCCCTGGAGTGCTCCCTAAAGCACTCATAAAAAATCCCTTCTGGCCTCCAAATTTCATTCCCTCGATACCAGAACAGGGATCCTGAAGCCCCAGCGAGATGAAACGAAGCAGCAAAAGCAAGGATGTCTCTGTGTGTGTTTGAATTCGTTTGGGTGAAGCTGCAGCAGGAGAAAGGAGGGACACAAAAAGTCCCGGGGCATAAACCAGGGTGTGGGTGTGGAGGGTAAACCCAGGGGCTGTGTGTGCACTGGACTGAGCTGCTGAGGGGCAGGGAAGGAAAAGAGCAAATAAATCACATTGCTGAACGCTGGTGATGGAGCTGGGCTGGTGTCCCCACTCCTCGAAGCTCAGCTCCAGATTCAAAGGCACCCGATGGGTGACTTCCACTGAACTTGAGGGGAATTTTCACAGCTCCATATTTCCTTCTGCCTGCAGGTGTGTGTATTACCGAGGCTGCCATTTTAGATGGGTCATGAAGTTAAATTTTGCTTAAGTGGGATTTATGGTTCTGTTGCGCTTATAGAAAATTCCACTGAATCGCCTTAGAGGTGTTAAATTAGTCAGTTCATTAAGAGCTGCTAGTGTTGAGTTGATTAGATATTGTTGTGAGTGATAAACCATGATTAGATATTGTTATCAATAATAAACTATTTAGACATAAACTGCTGAGCCAGTCTGAGGCTGAGTTTGGCAAGGGGGTTTATTCTGTCGGGACTCAACCCTTTGAGTCCCTTACTTTTTCCCTCCTCACCCTTTTGCCTCCCTGGTCTGCACATGGAACATTCTAGATTGCTTTAATCTGATTTTTCTTTGCCTGCTTTATCTGCATTAGAGTGACCCTTGCCATCAAACCCTGTCGTGCCCTCAAAAATTTATATGAAACCTGCTTTTGCTCAGGCCTTGCTGATGATTCTTTAAGTGACCTAAACCACTCGTTTGCAGCTGAAGGGACAAAGAAAATCCTGCAAAACATCTAAAAAGGCATCTCTGCTCGGACAACCCATTTAAGAAGGGGTCGAGCTCCAAAATGAGAGGGTGAGGACAGAATTTGCAGGCTTATCGGAAGTGTAAATGATCAAACTAAATGGAAAGGTGCTGTTCCCTCGGAATCCCCTGTGAATGAGCTGGGATTTGTGGAGCGAGGCTGAGCTGCTGTTCAGCTCTCAGCTCCGCACAGATCTGGGCTGCCAGTGACAGAGATAAAGGCAGGGCTGCTCACGGGTCTGTGCCCCTTCCTCAATTGCTGTTTTCAGTCCAAGGGTGGAAATAACGAGCTGGCTGACTTGCAGCACAGAGCTAAGCTTGGTGCCTCTTGCTGAGATTCAGTCTATCCTCGCCCTGTTGTTTAGCCAGGAGACGGGACAAAATTGAATTTTTGATAAAAATTCTCCATTTTTGAGCACTTCCTCTACAGAGTTCCCTCAAAGGGCAGGGAGGTTCAGTTTAAAGGAAGCATCTTGATAACCATATTCAACCTCACATCAGCTGGAGACACATTCGGCTCTGGCTTGGAACTTTTTTCCAGTTCCTGCCATATGCTTGAGACATCAGAAGACCCTGGCTCCTGCTCATGCCTTTGGAATTCCCTAAATTGTTTACTGAGATGTCCCTAACTTGGAAATCCCTCATGCCTTGCACATGTCTGCTCAGGGCTCTGAGTTCCTTCCATCTGTATCGCTGTCTTTGCTCAGGATTTTAAGTGCTCTGCCTGCTCCCGCCTTCCTTTCCCTCATAAAATCCACGGAAAAGTCGTGCTGAAGCACAGAATGTGCTCCCACCATCAGGGAGATGCTTAAACTGAAGCAGAAAACGCAGAATAAAAGGAAAAATTATCAGTGTGAGATATCTCCCAATAGCAAAGCGAATTCACTGCTCAAAATCATGTTTCCTTTTTTTCACCATAAGAAAGAAAAAAAAGAATTTCAATTGTGCAGGATATTTCATGGGCTGTTGTACAAAACAGGTGAAAGAAGGTCGGTGGTTATGAACAAATCTCAAACCCCAAGGTTCGCTGGGTGCTTTCACCAGCAAGTGAGCTGTGCTCAACAAGGCAGTGCAGGAGCGTAAGAAAGCAAGAGAGAATTGGTGAAATCCCTGCAAATGCACTTCAAGTGACTTCTTCACCTAATACCTGCTAAACCCCTCTCTCCCTCACAACGCCCTTTGGCTGTCCCTCAGTGCTGAATTCCAGAGATTTACTCTAAAGCAGTTCCTCACTCCAAGTTTTTTTGCCAAAATACCGATTTTCAGTCCGCTCTCCAGCCTGAATCGGCTCTCGGATGCCTTTCTGAGTGACTCTCCCCGAGAGGCCACACCTGAGGCTGTATTTTGTGTTTAACCCAAGACAAGCACAGGACAAAGCACATCCCACGGCAGAGCTGAGTGGATATGCACAGCTAAATCCATCTGGCTGGATTTTCAACAAACCCAGGCTCCTGGACGACGAGCACGGCTCATCAGCGTGGTGCTGCAGCAGGAGCTGCAGCGAACCCCACACCCTGCACCCCGTGGTGTGTTGGGGAAGCTCCTGGCTCTGGGAGTCTCTGGCAGAAAACTGCTCTCTGAGGGCAGAGAAAATGCAGCCACATTCACTTCCTTGGATTCCTGGCCCCCCTGGAGACGTTGTCACCACAGCACGAGGTGACCCCCGAGCTGAAGCCACCCCTCCCCAGCCCTGCTGACCTGGGAGCAGCTTCCTCCTGGCCATGGCTGCTGCCCGGTGGCTCTCGTACTCCACAAAAGCAAAGCCCCTGTTTTTGGTTTTGTCGGCTGCGCTGGGGTAGACGATGACGTCCACGACACCATCTGTGACCTTCTTCATCTCTGCCAGGATTTCCTCCCTCTTCTTGGTTTTGGGGATGCCCCCCACGAACAGGCGGCAGTTGTCCACGCTGGCACACACCCCCAGGAGCCTCCCGTTCCTGGAACGACAGAGCTGCTTTGTCAGGAGCCAAGAGAGGGGAAGGTTAAAGCAAAGCCCCTCTTCTGCCCCAAAACACAAGGCCAAACACAAGGCTTCGGTGTCAGCTGCTCTTTGGGATGTTCCAGTGGCCTTGCTCGGTGCAAAAGCTGCCACTCTGCTAAATCTGACATCAAAGTCAGGCAGCGCAGCTGAAGTGAAGGATTTGAGGCAGAAACCAAAGCCAACTTTTGCTTTTCCTTCCTGGGATTCTCCCTTTTGCTGCCACCAGGCAACTGCACCCCCCCACCCCAGGTCCCTGTGTCGTCACCAGTATAAGCCAGGACTTGTTGTGTTCACCAGTGGCTTGTGGCTTCCCACTCATCTCCTAACTGAGCTTCTGGGGAAAGGAAATCCCTTGTCATGGAGAGGCACCATCTGGGGACTCACTGATGCCAGCTGTGGTGAAGACCCCAAAGTGAAAACTTCCTTTGTTCACTTCTTTGGGGTCAAACTATCTCTTACAGGTCTGGAGAAGTGCAAAACTTCTTTAGAAGAGTCTTTGGAACCAGGGAAGGAAGCGGAGGAGGTGGAGGTGGATGAAGCTTGATCCCTAAGACCTTCCAACCTCTGCTACAAGTGACATCTCCAAGCCCTCTGTGTGCCCTGTGAGCTGCTCACAGCAGTTCACCACCCCTCTATTTTTCTTAAAAGCGAAAATGAAAGCTGTGCAATTGCCAGAATGCTTAAAAACCTTTTGGGATAAACCAAAGGCATCAACCCATCCCACTTTGAACTGGCAAAAAACATTTTGCGTGGTTGAAATCCAACCAACACGTACTGATGGGCCCATCTGTTGTTGATTGCTGGGTGTTTTGCTCCCAATTTTTAGTCACAAACATGAGGGCTTTTTCTGTTCCTTTCTACTAGGAAATGGCTCTGTTTAGCCAATTGGTTTCCATCCTATTTCACCATCTCTTGCAATTGCTCCATCTCCCAGAACATATCTGCAGAATCTGTCACGAGGGAGACTGTGAACAGAATAAATCAACAACAAACAACCTGGGGGAAGCATAATAAACAGCACTGGTTAGGGGAAAGTTAATTTGATCCAAAGCAGAATATTTTTTTCCAATGTTCTCATAGATTTTTTTTGTTGTTTTCTCGTGAGGAAGAAATTTTCAGTGAAAGATGTTGACTTTATTGAGCAGTGCCTGCACAGGGAGACAGGAAGAGATTTCCCCTCAAAACTCAGGGGTCTAAATAACCTCGCTCTGGGCTGCCAGGAAAAATATCCCTTACACGCCAAAATAGAGAGATACATGTGATTTAAAGCTGCTGCAAGGGTGTTTGCCACGGTTACCTGATTTCATAATTATTGAGTGTCTTTATTGCATTCTTGGCCTCCTGTTTATTGGAGAAGGTCACAAAGGCGTAGCCCCTGTTGTTGCCATTGAAGTCCATCATCATCCTCATCTCATAGATTTTGCCAATCTGCCAAGCAAGAGGGATTTGTCAGCAAGGTGGGAGTGGTTAGAGAGGACTGGGATCCTAAAGGCCCACCCAGTTCCAGTTCCACGGGCAGGGACGCCTTCCACTGACCAGACTGCTCCAAGCCCTGCCCAGCCCGGCCTTGGAATCAGCCCAGGTCAGCCCCGAAATGCAGCTCTGACCATCACTAACTCCCACCTTTTCACAGAGAGGGATAAGCTCATCCTCGAAGAGGTCTCGGGGCAGTTTCCCGATGAAGATCTCACAGCCCCTCTCTGGTGGAGGGCCATCCCAGCCCGGTGGTGGTCCCCCGTATTTCCTCTGCCCATTTTCCTGCCACGGGGAAAAGGAAAAGAAAGGTTCAGCTGTCGGTTTTTAAGCATGGACAAAACCAACCCCTTCTCTGGGAATGACCCTCGAGGCAGACACCCTCCTTCCCATCAGCTCCTCAGGGATTCATCGGGATAACACGGTGTCCTGCTGCCAAGGCTGGCACGCTTCCGAAGTCCAAGTGCAGGCAGTCAGGTAACTCCCTGGAAAATGCAAATCCTCCTGGCTCTGGGAGGGGAATTTCTGTGGGCTGTATGTTAGCCGTGGGCTGGGTAACGGAATGCTTGCCAAATTGATCATTTGTCTTGGTTTTCATCCAATCCAAGGATGACACCGGCCCACGCAGGAGTTCCTTCTGGCACAGAGCAAATCTCAGCCCCAAATAGTACCCAAAGATGTGGAGACCAGTCAGTATTTCCTTTTTGGTATATCTTTGCTAGATGAGTGTGTCTCTGTTCTCCTCTCCTGTTTTTAATCGTATTTCCTGTATTCCTTGGTTTCCTTCCTTCCTTCCTTCCTTCCTTCCTTCCTTCCTTCCCTCCATCTCTCCTTCCCTCTCCCTACAGTGATTCCCTGCTCCCAGAGGAGCCATGGCTCCAGTAATTTTTCCATTTTTGGCTCCCTGGCCATTTCTTTAGTCACCTCCCACTCTGGGATTATCCCAGGCAAGCAAGTGCCTTGTACAGCTGATTTAAGAGCAATGTAAACAAACAGGGATCCTTACAGGAAAATAGGAATACACCACAAACCCTTTTAGTTTTCTTGAGCCTAGAACAGGCCCCGAATTATCCACGCTCATTCCTGGTTTTCCAACGTTTTCAGCAGTGATGGAGTGCTGGGGACACTTGAATTTATGTCTGAGCTGGTGTATGAGGGGGCACAGCAGAAACAAAGCCTTCCCTCAAGTTGCAGTGGCTTCATTTGTGGCTGGAAGGCAGCACCCCAACAAACCCTTCTTGACAAGGTGCCTGGAGGGCAAGTGGACATCAGCCACTTCCCAAAGATGAACGAGCCAGGTGTGTGCACTGAGGAAGAAGACGTTTGGCTCCACCCACAGACAGGTTGGAAGAAAAATCCCTGAGGTACAGGGAAATTAGGAGTGGCGGGGAAGAGAAAAAGATAAAATAGCAAGGTTGGAATGGAGAAGGAAAGAAGAAGAGAAAGGAGTTAAAGAAGAAGAGAAAGAAAGGAGAAAGATGTTGAAGCATGTTGGGGATTGGGGGCTGAAATCTGTGGTTCAGGAGTGAGCTGTAGCCAGATGTGATGGGAGGAAAAACAGAATACCAGGATAATTCCAAGGCCAGCTTGGACAGGGCTTGGATTAACCTGGGCCAGTGGAAGGTGTCCCTGCCCATGGCATGGGGCTGGAAGGAGCAGGGCCTTAAGGAGCCTCCCAACCTCTATGACTTTAAGAAAGCCCCAGTAAATCCAAGACACAGAGAAGTCCCTTATCCTGTGGGTCAGGTACGGCTCCTCAAGGGCACCAAACGCAGCTGCTGGCCTGCTCCTGGAATGTGCTTTTCCCCAGGAATCCCAGGTTTTGCTTGGGGCTGTTGTGCCCTCTAGTGCTATGCAAAGCAAGGCAAAGTTCACGGCCTGCACCTGCCTAAAACCCAGAGTTTCCAGTTCCTTTTTCCAGGATGCAAAGCCCGTCACGGCAGTGCCCGGTGCTCTCCAAGGCTGAGCTCGTTTCAGTCCTGTTAGCCAAGAAAGGCGCTCTCAGGTGGGGGTCGAAGGTCATGCCCAGGCTCCACCTGCCCGAACCACGGGAGGTTTGGATCTTGGAGACCTTGGAGCCTAAACTGGGAGCAAACCTTCGGGCAGGTGAGGCAGCGGCCTCCCACGTACCCGTGCAAGGCTCTGCACACAAGGTGACGTGCTGGACTTCCCACCTCACCCCTCCTCTGAAACTTTGCTCAGGGAGTTTTCTTTGGCTTTGACACACCAATCCCGACCTTTCCTAACATTTAGCAGTGCTCACGGTTGTTCTACCCCCACCTTTATCAAAATTTCCCATCGAGCAACAAATTCCTGGAGGAATGAGATCCTGCCTCGTGAAAGACAACGCAGCGATGGTCAGCACGGATGTGAGACACAAACAGAGGGAAAAGGAACGAGCAAGGAGTGATTCAGGAGCATGGATTTGCTGCTCACACCCCCGGTGGAGCTTCAGGATGAAGCTGGACACTGCACAAAAGGATGGGACCGTGAATTCCTACCTGGATCAAATTATATCCCGTTCGCTGAATTAACGCACGGAGGGCGGCTTCTTTCTGTGTGCCGGTCAATCCATCCCCGGATTTGTGATTTGATTCCATTGGGAGTGATTATCAGCAAAAAATCAGGTTAATTAGGGGTGCTCACTGCAATCAAATTTAAGATAAATTAAATCAATTAATACGGCTGGGAGGAGAAAGTCCACCCTCCCGAGAAAGTTTACAGGGTCGCTCTTCCTAAATCAGTTATTTTGGAGATAAACCCAAAACAGAACAGCAGATACCATGGAAAAAGCAGAAATATCCCCCTTGCTGAATGGAAACAAGCAGCATTTAAACCCACAGTCAGATCTTGGGGAGGTGCAGAGGGAATTTGTAGCCTTTTGGTGGTGTCTCAGGAGGAAAAAATACATAATTATTATTGTTATGCCTAATCCTGCACTGAGTACACCACAACGAGTCCTTCAGGCCTCGTGTGATGCTAGAACCTTGTACCAGCCATGTCCAGCACTCTGTGAGAAGCAGGACCCAGCTCCAAATTTGGCCTGTTTTTACTTTTGGAAATAAAGAACATGGGAGAACTTCAGATCTTAGCTCAGCTCGGGGCTGGAGCAACCTCGGGTTCAGACATTTTGAATCAGAGCCGCAGTTTCAGGTCATGGCTGATTCAAGATTGTTTGCTTTGGTTTGGGTTTGGGCTGAAAACACCACAAAACTGAGATCTGAATCTGGCTTGGGCTACACACTGGGAAAGGGACATTTATAAGAAGGATTCACTGCTGGTGATGCCCTGTTTTTCCTGAATGCTGAGCTCTGAGCTTGTCCAAAATCCATCTGTGTGCTCCAGGCAGACAAACGGGGTCTGTAGGTGCAAGGCTGAGCTTGAAGCCTCCGGCTGATGCTGAGCAAGCAGCCAGAGCAAACCCAGTCCCCTCCTCAGCTCCTTGCAGCCAGAGCTGGGGGCCAGCGGGACCAAGGACTTCACGCAGGAAAACGCTAAATTGTGCCATCCAACATGGTTGTTATTGCCTAAAATCGCCTTTTGTTGTGGAAAAGTGGAGGTAAGGAAAGGTGGGAACTCCGAGGCTTGCCTGGAGAGCAAACAGGGCCAAAAGGGGCTGGGAGGGGTGGCCTGGGGGTGAGGGGGATGGGGCACCCTGGCAGCACACAGGGATGGGATGCTGGGCAGAAGGGAAATCCAGAGCAGTGGGAAGGTGGAAGGAAGGTGGATTGCTGTGCCTGCACCCTGAGCTACTGCCGGATTTTGGGGAGGAGGCCCTGAACAATCCCCCCGCATATAAGGTGAGCAGCGCATGTAAAGAAATGCAATCTGTCTGCTCACAGCCGATTTTCTGAGCGAGTCACGGTTCTGTGGAAATAACAGGAAAAGCCTTTTCCAGTACCCAGCTTTGAACACCAACCGCTTTCAGCAGCACATGCTGCTTTTGAGGTTCGCTGAGGGAGGAGCCAAGGATCGGGGCAGCCCACTTTGCCCTGTGCTCCTCTGCCTTTGTGCCCTGGAAGACTTAAACAGCTGCTTTCCATTTAAATCGGATTATTCCCAGCACCAAAAACGGGGCCCGAGCCCTGGTGCTTGGGGGAATCTCAGCCTCGTGTCACTCGGGCTCTGCCACGCCGAGATCCAGAGACCGTGACTCAAATACTTGGAAGTAGAGGCACCTCTGCAATGCCAGATTTTGGGGCTGTTTAAGGTAGGGGTTGGTGAGGCTCTTCTGATTTTATTTTAATTTTTTTTCCCATGCTCCCAGCTTCTCCAATGTTTTAATTACTACCAACGTGCAGCGGCTGGGACATGGCTTATCCAGTGCCACAGCTCCCTGCCGTCTCTAATTCCCAAATGAGTGCTTTCTGCAGCAGCTGGAGCCTAGTTATTGGGTTGCTTCGCCCTTCTGAGGGCAGCAACAAAAGCCTGTCGGTGTTTGTTGTGTCTGCTCCTGCTGCCTCCCCCGGAGCTGGCGTTCAGCAGGCACGGGGCAGGATTAGCACACCGCTGTGCAGAAACCACTTGGAGCCTTTCCCGGGCCGCTTCAGAAGGGGAAAGCGAGCGTTCAAAACAACCCCAGTTAAAATCCAGATTGGTTTTGCACCCTCCCCTGCCTGGACAGAGACATCCTATACCCACCCTGCAGGGGAAAGCTCTGTCGCACTGCAAATGTGGCCCCTTATGCTCTGCTTTTGGAGCATCCTGGTTTCGTCGGGGAATTGAGGGATCAAACCGCAGCTCTCGGTGGGTGGGTGGGTCTCTCTGAGCCCCCAGAGCTGGACTCGAGCACTGCCAGGCTGGATGCCTGCTCGGCTGCTGCTCTGGATGCATTTGCTCGTGGATCCTTTAAGGCCGCGCATCCTCTCCTGCAGGGAGGAGGGATTTCCAGGAAGGTCTCCCTCCCTCCCTCCCGGGGATGCTTTCACGCCGAGCAGCCAGCACAAGCCTCGGGGCTGGCGGATGGATGGGAACAGAGCATCTCCCTGGCTGGTGCCTTTCCAGCAGGAGCAATATCCCTCTCTGCCTTCTGCCTTATTAGATAAGACAGCCGAGCTCCTCTGGGCTCTTCTCGTAAGGCATCCTGCAAAGATTGCAGGCTCTAGACCAGCATGTCTAGACACTGGTGCACTCCAGGATATGCTGAAGCGATCCACTTGGAATTAGGGAGCATTCGGGCTTGCGATGAAGTGCTAAACACAGCCTGCTGCAAAACCCGGGCTCTGGGGGGGGTTTGTTAACGAGGATCTGGCTTTAATCCGTGCTCGGTGCTTCCGCACATCCCTGCCTTTGGCAAAAGCCCGGCCTGACCCAAGGAGACAGCCCTTCCCATGGAAGAGCTGCAGGACGCCCATCCGACTCACCTGGTCCTGCTGGGAGTGGGGTCCAGCTGGAGGCCCCCATCCCAGGGTAGCTCCAGCCCCTGCAAGCCCCCACTCCTGATTCCAGAGGAGGCCAGGACTGGACACACGCGTGGACAGCCCCACGCGCCGCCCAGGTTTGGTAGCCCCGCTCTGAGCAGTCAATTCACACCTACTAATTACCAGCCCAGCGTCATTCACAGCTCATTTATGAGCTGAAGAGCTTTGCTCCATCAGTGGGGTTTCTCCGGGCTGGAGACAGCAAACACCTCTCTTTTTTTAAGAGGCATAAATCCCGACACAACCAATCCCAAGCCCAGGAAAATAGGCTTTCCACCCTGCACTTCTTCTCTCCCTCCTCCTCTCCTGCCCCCCTCGGCCCAAGGACATCTAAACACTTTTTCGGACAGAGCACTTTTTCCACCTCTGCCACCCAAGGGTCCAGATCATGGAATCACAGAATCATTTAAGTTGGAAAAGCCCTCTCAGACCATGGAGTACAGTGATTTAACCCAGCACTGCCAGGCCCACCACCAAACCACGTCCCCGGGTGCCACATCCTGGTGTCCATCACTGCACCCAGACTATTTCCAGGACACGAATCGTGGGGGGATGTTTTATTTCTGCAACCGGTGGCATTCCAGCCCTTTCCCCTTCATTCCAGGCACCAGCCCTGGTCCTTGCAGCAGTGCCAGTCTGCTGGGAGATTTTTTTTTACCTTAAGGGAAGAGAATTCCTGTCACCTAGAGGAAACACGATTACTTTCTCTCCTTCTTTGTTCCCTGAGCCAGGAATCAATTAGCAAATCCGCCCTCACAGGGGGAAAACCCCCCTTCCGTGGCTGCTGATGGAAAATGTGAATGACTGCAGCGAATTCAGGCAGTGTTTTCAGCAGTGCTTTAAAAAAAAAAAAGGATCAACCCAGCCACACTTCACAGAAATAATAGTTCTGGAATTCAACCAATTTCGGGGATTTGCCCTCAAAATGGATTATCATTAACAAGGGCCACCATGTGAAAAAGAAAAGGAGGGGGGGAAGTTGCATTTTGTTCAGAAGTATAAATTTAAATTAACACCTTTGAAAATGCAAACTATCCATATTTCCTATTTCATCCCCGTTTGTGATGAAATTTTGACACCACCACCAAATTATCACGGTCACAGCATCAAGAAAAGGAAGGTTCTGCTTGTACCTGAAATCAGAGTATCCCTGGGTCTGCTTTTCCTCTCTCCACTCTCATTTCTTTTTAGGTTTCTGCTAAAATTCGGAAGCGCCAAGGCAAGAAAAGATCCTTTTATGCCTTGCAAGCCTACATCAACAAGAAACAAACCTATTATGCCACCACTTCACCTCTCCGTGACCACTTCCACGTGGCTTCCTCACACCTACTACAGCACATCTGACTTTGCTCCATCCATCCGGGAGCGAGATGAATCCAGAAGCTTTTACCCCCAAAAATGTGGGAAATTTTCCTTCACTTTTGGGTTATTTGGAAGAGTCTCTTTCCTCAGCCAAGGGATGTCTCCCATGGCAGGATTTTTGCCGAGGGGAGCACAGGTGGTGTTTGAGGGCAGAGCCTGCCCCTCTGCAGCCTTTTTGGGGAAAGCTGGTTCCTGGATCCACAAAGGAGATACCGAACCCCCGTTTATCCCACGGGATCAATGCACACCTGACTGTGCTGAGCCACTTGGACACATCTAATTGAGGCTGTTTTGTGCCAGTGCCCCCTCAGATCAACCGCTTCTCCTGAAGAATCACCACCTCTGGAAAGACTGGATAATGATATTCACTCTTTCCCCCAATAACCCAAATCGGTCACTAGAGAAACGATTTTCCTCTAGCTTAGCAGCGTTTTGGGGATTTTTTCCCTCCCTCCAGGCTCCAAGCAATATATATTCTTTTCCATACATCCATAAACACCAAGCTTTCTCCATTGTCTTCCCCAAAACTGGAAGCCTTGTGGGCTTGCCCCAGCTCCTTGCTGAGGTGACACGCTGAGGGACGGAGTCCGATTGAGCAATGCAGGATGAGGCTTTCGTCCCTGGGCTTCCCGGGGTGGGGGGTTGTTCTCCAGCTCAGGTGGCTCCACACGAAGTGGGAACTCGCAGGCATTAGCAGGAAAGCAGGAGGAATTCGGAGCAGTGTGAAAGCTCTGCAGCACATGAGCCTGGAGCAAACATTTCGCGCCTAACCCGGCACGTTTTTTGCTCAGCCCGTTTTGCTTGGGAATCAGCAGCTTCTCCCTCTGGAATCCCCTTCCTCTTGGGCCCAGATTTTGCAGCTCTGTCACCAAATGCACACAAATGCCCCCCAAAAAAGCCCCTCTGTGATGCTGAGCCCAGCCTCCTTCCCTCCTTCTTAATTTGCATCCCCATGCGCCGGACACTTTGAAACCATCCTTCCTCCCCCGTCTGCTGCCACCCAAAACTCCTATTGCACCGAGTGAAAGAGCCTGGGAGGAGCATTCCGTGCTGGGCAGAAACTATCCCTGCTGGTTGGAAGGGATTAGGGAAAACAGAGGGGTTTTTAAGAGCAGCGATTGCCTTCGATAGGGCGACCGGTCTCTGGCAAAGAGAAGGAGGGATCCCGAGTCCAGGGCTGGAAAGATCTCTAATGATTAAGCCCCGGAAAGTTGCGCTTTAACAAATCCAGGGCGAATTATGGCAGGGAAAATCCCTCCTCCCCCTCCGCTTTGTCTGGCCTGGCTTTCCAGGCGAGGAGGAAAAGCAGAAAACCCCCTCTTTCCATGGCTTTGCCAGGCAGAAACCGCGCCGAGGAGCCCTTCTGTGCCCACCCTGCTCATCCCAAACTCGGAGCCAGGGCTGTGGGGCTGTGTGGGGCCAGCCAGCGGCTCCCGGCCCCTCAGTCCAGCCCTGCTGGTGTGGGGCAGCTGCGGGGTGTGAGTGTGATGCTGGGGCACTGTTGGGGTGGGAGCTCCCGATGGAGCTGCTCCTCCCCAGCCCCACCGGCAGCCCCGTTTCACACCGCCAGTCCCACCCCCCCAAACCCCGGAGCCGCGAGCAGCCGCCTACCTGAGCAATTTTGGAGATCACCCCCCGGGAAAGAGGGCTCCTTGATTGTGGGGAGTTTGCGACGTGTCACTGCGGTTATTCCCTAATCATCATATCAAACTCCAAAGGTTCAGCAGCCCCGGCTGCTTTACAGTCCCGCGGGTTAAACGTTAACCCGCCCTATCTGCTGGCTCCCCGCAGGCCTTTGACCAGATAGCTGCCTCAGACAGCACCCACCGGGCCCAGCTTTCCCGAAATAAATGCAGGCCACCACAGGCAGATCCCAGTTGAAGGGCTGGGACCATTCCCACACCGGTTTGCTGCATGCCGGGGCCTTTCCCACCTGATCCATCCCCGGTGCTGCAGCTCTCCCCAGCAGAGATGCTGGGAGAAGGGACACGGCCTTGTGCCTCTCCTGGGCTCCACAGGAGGTTTGGGTTTGCTGGGGGACGATGGCAGGAGTGAGAAATCCCTCCTGGTGGAGAAGTTCCTCCTGGTGGCCTAAACAAAGCTGTGGGTTTGCAGGAATTGCTCCAAAAACCTCATCCAAGCAAAGACTCGCAGTGAGGAAAGCCAGTGCAGGCTTTGGGGAGGGTTTGTCGCACCCAGGAAAGGCTGTGAATAAATCCAGCAGCCACGAATCTCTGCGAGGGGCGGCTTCCAGGTGGGGCAACCTCTGGGCACCCCGAGTCTGCGGTCCTTGGGCCACATCTGGTGATGCAACAGCTGGATTGAATGTTTGGCTCTTTCCAAAATCCTTCTGGACCCTCACAGGAATGAAATGGGCACCATGGGACCGTAGCAGAGTGATTTAATGGAATTATAAAATTGTTAAGTTTGGAAAAGACCTTTATGATCATCAAGTCAACCCAGCACCACCACCTTGCTCGCCACTAAACCACTCTTCTCGTTTGATGTGCAAGTTTAGGATCCCAGCATCAGGATCCATCCCTGGAATTGCCTCCTGCTGACCTCAGAGCTGGACCACAACCAGGCTGGGGCATGGTTTGCCAGCCCAGAGCCGACCCCCACCACACTGATGCAGTCCTGGCCTTCGTTTGCAGCCCTGTGAAATGAAGCATTCATAATTAGGTGTTGCTGACGCTTCAGCTTTGGAAAAGTGCCATCCCTGCGTTTGCTCAGCTTTAAAAGCCTGAGGTATCCCCGAGGGGGGCAGGTGACAGGGCCTGGATCCCTCACAGGGAGCAGCATCCTGCTCCTTCATCCCTGCATCCTCTGTCTCACCGGGGGCTGCTCCCACTGCCCGGCCCAGACATGGAATTGCTCCCAAGGAAATGCCTGCCCTCTGGCATCCACCTTTCTGCAGAGTTTAGGGGTTCAAATGCAGGTTTGGGAGCATATTCAAAGGAGATAAAACCCCCAAACCAGCCCTTCCCAGCCAGCTGAGAGCACCTCTCGCTGAGCACAGGTTGGGATCTGCTGCTTCTCCTGATCTCCGGGCAGAGCTCGGGAGTGACGGGCAGATGTCACAATGGATTTTTTCCCTGTCAAAGGGATTTTTCTGTCTTCAGCACGCCATCCCTTCCTGTCCTAAGGGATTGGTGGGATTTGATCACTGGTGACACTGGATTTCGGACTGAAGGCCCCAGTGTGCCACCGAGCACTTCAGACTGCACCGGAAAATGAGCTGAAATCATTCAGTGACCAATTAAAGGCCTCTGCCCTGGAACTGTGACAGTGGGAGGAGCAAACCAGGTCCCTAAAATCAAGTGTCACACACCTTCACAGGCCCAGCACTAAAAAAAGCAATGAAAAAGTCTCTCTGGGAGAAATGTGAGGTGTGACCTGAGTGCAGGTGACAGGACTCTGATGGCCTGTGAGCAAGGGGGGGATGAAGCACAGGTGGCCATGGCGTGGAAATAGGGCAGTTTGGGATGGAAAGCCCCATTTTGGGGTAGACACCAGCTGTGGATTGAGCCACAGGTGTGAGGGAAGCATGACAACACACATGGACATGGAAAGCCATCCCGATGCCAGAGGGGTTGGAATTTCAGCGTAATTTTTTGAGGTTGTGCAGGAAAGGGCAGCTGTGGTGATTTTCTTCCCTGTCTTCCTCTCTCTGCCACAGGTTTTGCTCAGAAGAGGAAAAGTGATCAAGAGAGGAGATGTGATTTGTGCTTGTGTTTCCTTGAAAGCCTCTCGAGAGGCAGAGTGGAGCAGCCCCAAGAGCAGTAGGACATAATTGTTTCCTTCTCCACAATCACAGCAGCAGTGGGCTGCCTCCTCCAGGATGCGCCTCAGCCTGCCAGGTGGGATCAGGGAAAAGCAATTCCAGCTCAGGAAAAACGACACTTGAGTGGATGTCACCCCTTTGTGTTAGTTATTTACTGCCACAAACCCCCTAAGGGGGGCCTGATCCTCTGCCTTTTCCTGGAAGTGCTGCACGAAGTTTCCCAGGATGTCCAGCAAGGGGTTTATGGCAAACCTCTGGCTGTGCCAAGCCCTGCTGGGGACCAGCAGCTGTCCTTTAACACGGTCATAAAACCAGTAAAAATGTCCTTGGTGTCAGGAGGAGCAGGATCAGAGCCCAGCCTTGGAAAAACATGGAAATGGTGATGTTGAGAGCATCTCCTGAGTGCAGTGTTTGCCTGGCCAGACTGACCCTGCTGTGATCCAGCCATGGGGATGCTCTGAGTGGTGACATTCCCACTGCAGGGACTGCTGGAAACTGGGGAGAAATGGGATGTTGCCGAAAAACTTTGAATTCTCCCAAGTCAGCTACAGATTTCGAGGGACGTGTATCAGTTTCTGGGGAGGGTGCTAGAGATTGTTAAACACCACTGCAGCTCACCACAGCTCTCTAAACATCACTGTTCTCCCTTTCCCCTGAATAAATCTGCATGCTGCAGTGCCACTGTGCTCTGTAATTAGGAACAATTCAGCTGAAGTCTCAGTGCTTTCAAAAAACGATCCTGTGCTTCAGCAGCCTGACTCACACCCTGCTGGAGAGCTGCTGCTAGGCTGAAGAGGAATTTATAGTGGAGCAAACAGCCTGTGTCTGTTTGTATTTATAGACATGAAAACCGCTTGGTTCTAATTCCAAAACTGATATTAGGTGAAAAAAAATTAATTCCTTTAAAAAATGGGCACAAGTGAGGTTTCTGCACCCCTTTCCCTCAGGCCTGGGAGCCTCCAGACTCTTGTGGTGCCACTTCTTCCTTGTTGTGGCTGAGATGTTTTAGGTTTGTTTGTGCTATGGAGAAGCAGCAGTTGTGCCCAAAGGGGGCTGGATCGTGCTGCTGCCAAAGAAAATAGAATTAATTATAAAAGTTTTGTGTGCCTGTGGCTTCAAGATAAATCTGTGGCCACAAGTATTGCTGTGATTCAGGATAGTTTGGCACGACCTGCGTCTGTGCAAGGCTGATGTTGGGATATGGATCAAATACCGACACTCTGCTGCTCCAGAAATGTTCTGCTGTGAGCCCAATGACTTCTGTAAAGCTGTGCTTACAACTTCTTCAGTCTCAGGTGTTTCTCCAGCGCCTCTGCACAACAAAAGTATAAATAGTGGGTGTGCAATTCCAGCCTTGTTCCGTGGTGCACTGCCAGCCTGAATAACCACAGCATAGGAACAGGGTCCTGCACCTGCACATAGGAAACTGGAGCCAGCAAGCTCAGGAAATGCCCTCGTTCCCCACTTCTCTGCTCAAGATCAGCTCCTAAAATCCGTGTCCAAAATTAATTGCAAAGAAGTGATTTCAAACTGCAAAGCTGGTGGCAACAGCGCTCCTGCAAATGTGTTCGACACGAGAAGTGTTTGACTCCTGTCCCTGCTGGCCTGTCCTCCCCTTGGGCAAAGAATCCTTCAAAGACCCAAATGTTTGGGAAGTTTAGTTGGAAGTTACATTCCACTGTTTTTAGTTCTGCTGACCATTTCCCAACCTGCTTCCCAAATTCTGTCCAGGCACTTTCTTGATGCTGAGGGTGTGACCACCACCGGGTCTTAGAAAAAGGCAGGGGGATCCTGGGCCTGAAAATACCAGGTACTTTAGAAATGTTGTCAGTTTCTCTAACAGAGTCCTCCCATTAAGTGTGAAGGCAAACCTTGAAGTCACAGGTATTAAGATTTCTGTAATGCAGCTTAAAAAAGAAAATCCTTTTTGCAAAATGTTACAGAACCCCAGACTGGTTTGGGTCGGAAAGAACCCCAAAGCTCATCTTGTTCCACGGGCAGGGACACCTTCCACTATCCGAGGCTGCTCCAGGCCCTGTCCAACCTGTCCTTGGGCACTTCCAGCTCTTATTTCTCCCTTAAATGCATTCAATAAAACAGGATGTTCTGATAGTAATGGTTTACACTGAACAGAAGTGAAAAGCAGTAATTGGATTTACTGTACAAAGCACTGACAGTAAGTCCTCTAATGCTGTTAGGACTCCTTAAAATAATAGACTTAAAACTCTCTCCCAGCTGAAACCAAAGCCCCCAAGGCAAATAATTACACTTAAAGGCCAGATGTGGTTGTTTTGCAGCACCTTTTTGTGGCTGCTGTGTGTGCAGGAGAAAAGCCTTGGGCATTTTTTCCCTTTTCTCTCTGTTTCAGGACAAATAAGCAGGATGGGAAAGACAAGGACTTGCACAGGTCTTTGTTTGCTTTGGAAGGACACCCTGCATAGGGGTGGCATGAACTCGGTGTGCCCCAGCCTGCCTGGGTGCCTACAGCATAAATCCCAATACACCCTAGTAGATATATTTAATATGTCCTGCCTGGGAAGGGAAAGCTGCTGGGGAGAAGGAAACACCCCAGTGCTTGGGTGCAGGTGTAAAGAAAACGGGGTCAAGGCCACTGGTCCAGTTTGTTGGTGAGGGCAAATGGGGGAGGTAGGAAAAGTGGTATTGATCTGGGGGTATAAGGGCACTGATAAGAGAAACGGGAACAATTTGCATGAACAGCTGGGCAAGTCTGGCCAGGAGAGAGAGAGAGGAACGAGGCTTTAGCTTTATACAGAAATGTGCTTTTAAAAAGTTGAAAAGGTGGTGGTGTGCCTGGAGATTTTTCCTCTGTTGGGAGAGCAGGGAGGGAAACAAGATTTTTCCAAGCAGCAGGTTGGCACTTGTAAGCCAGGCCTAACCACTAAGCTGAGCCTTTTACCTCCTCTGAGCTTTGGCTGCCTGGGCCGGCAAGAGCAAATAGTTTGTGAGTTGTTTCCTTCCGTGTGGCTTTTGCTTTTTTCCACTTGTGTCTTTCATCAAAGCCCGTTTCAGAACTCCTGTGTCAGCCTGGTGGATGCTGGCATTTGTGGAATATTTCCCACTTCACTCCTGAAGGGGTGGTTGTGTGCTCGTGACTCGTTGTGNGCCTTGTTCCGTGGTGCACTGCCAGCCTGAATAACCACAGCACAGGAACAGGGTCCTGCACCTGCACATAGGAAACTGGAGCCAGCAAGCTCAGGAAATGCCCTCGTTCCCCACTTCTCTGCTCAAGATCAGCTCCTAAAATCCGTGTCCAAAATTAATTGCAAAGAAGTGATTTCAAACTGCAAAGCTGGTGGCAACAGCGCTCCTGCAAATGTGTTCGACACGAGAAGTGTTTGACTCCTGTCCCTGCTGGCCTGTCCTCCCCTTGGGCAAAGAATCCTTCAAAGACCCAAATGTTTGGGAAGTTTAGTTGGAAGTTACATTCCACTGTTTTTAGTTCTGCTGACCATTTCCCAACCTGCTTCCCAAATTCTGTCCAGGCACTTTCTTGATGCTGAGGGTGTGACCACCACCGGGTCTTAGAAAAAGGCAGGGGGATCCTGGGCCTGAAAATACCAGGTACTTTAGAAATGTTGTCAATTTCTCTAACAGAGTCCTCCCATTAAGTGTGAAGGCAAACCTTGAAGTCACAGGTATTAAGATTTCTGTAATGCAGCTTAAAAAAGAAAATCCTTTTTGCAAAATGTTACAGAACCCCAGACTGGTTTGGGTCGGAAAGAACCCCAAAGCTCATCTTGTTCCACGGGCAGGGACACCTTCCACTATCCGAGGCTGCTCCAGGCCCTGTCCAACCTGTCCTTGGGCACTTCCAGCTCTTATTTCTCCCTTAAATGCATTCAATAAAACAGGATGTTCTGATAGTAATGGTTTACACTGAACAGAAGTGAAAAGCAGTAATTGGATTTACTGTACAAAGCACTGACAGTAAGTCCTCTAATGCTGTTAGGACTCCTTAAAATAATAGACTTAAAACTCTCTCCCAGCTGAAACCAAAGCCCCCAAGGCAAATAATTACACTTAAAGGCCAGATGTGGTTGTTTTGCAGCACCTTTTTGTGGCTGCTGTGTGTGCAGGAGAAAAGCCTTGGGCATTTTTTCCCTTTTCTCTCTGTTTCAGGACAAATAAGCAGGATGGGAAAGACAAGGACTTGCACAGGTCTTTGTTTGCTTTGGAAGGACACCCTGCATAGGGGTGGCATGAACTCGGTGTGCCCCAGCCTGCCTGGGTGCCTACAGCATAAATCCCAATACACCCTAGTAGATATATTTAATATGTCCTGCCTGGGAAGGGAAAGCTGCTGGGGAGAAGGAAACACCCCAGTGCTTGGGTGCAGGTGTAAAGAAAACGGGGTCAAGGCCACTGGTCCAGTTTGTTGGTGAGGGCAAATGGGGGAGGTAGGAAAAGTGGTATTGATCTGGGGGTATAAGGGCACTGATAAGAGAAATGGGAACAATTTGCATGAACAGCTGGGCAAGTCTGGCCAGGAGAGAGAGAGAGGAACGAGGCTTTAGCTTTATACAGAAATGTGCTTTTAAAAAGTTGAAAAGGTGGTGGTGTGCCTGGAGATTTTTCCTCTGTTGGGAGAGCAGGGAGGGAAACAAGATTTTTCCAAGCAGCAGGTTGGCACTTGTAAGCCAGGCCTAACCACTAAGCTGAGCCTTTTACCTCCTCTGAGCTTTGGCTGCCTGGGCCGGCAAGAGCAAATAGTTTGTGAGTTGTTTCCTTCCGTGTGGCTTTTGCTTTTTTCCACTTGTGTCTTTCATCAAAGCCCGTTTCAGAACTCCTGTGTCAGCCTGGTGGATGCTGGCATTTGTGGAATATTTCCCACTTCACTCCTGAAGGGGTGGTTGTGTGCTCGTGACTCGTTGTGCCTTTCTAACCCGTAATAACTTTCTTCTGAAAAGTGGTTCTGCAGCACACTGAGTTCAGGTGTGCTTTATCATCTTGTGGGAAGGCAGAAAAGCACTTGGGACATCCCAGTGTCATTAAGGCATCGAGTACAGAAGTTTATAAAAGTGGTCCAGAACATTTTCGAGGGATGCAGGGATGAAATAATGGCTGGGATAGGCTTGGATATCCTGAGTGGGCTTTGCAAGTCCCTGGTTTATGAATTCATTGAGAAATTGGATCACAGAATGGGTTGGGTTGGAAGGGACCTTAAAGCCCATCCAGTGCCACCCCTGCCATGGGCAGGGACACCTTCCACTGTCCCAGGCTGCTCCAAGCTGGCCTTGGGCACTGCCAGGGATCCAGGGGCAGCCACAGCTGCTCTGGGCACCCTGTGCCAGGGCCTGCCCACCCTCCCAGGGAACAATTCCTTCCCAGTATCTGATCTAAACCTGCCCTCTGTCACTTTAAAGCCATTTCTTGTCCTGTCCCTCCATGCCCTTGTCAGAAGTCCCTGTCCCTGCCTTTCCCCGTGGCAGGAAAAGCAAGTCAGGGTCAAATTTGTTCTTGCTCAGGGAGAGGTGCCGTGAAGAGGATCAGGAATGTGTGGCCTGTCCCAAATCACCTTAGGGATGAAGCGTGGGAGGGTGGGTATGGGAAACTGCAAAAGGAATTCAGAAAGGCTCCTGTGACCCGAAGAACCTGAGAAACAACCAGTGGGTGCTGAGCATTCCTGGGAAAGGAAAGTCCCAAGCTGGGAATGGGTGCTCAGCTCCTCCAGCTCATAGGTACAGGAAGAACAGCTCACCTACACAAATTGCAGAGGTGCCAGAGTGGGTGTTAATGCCCCGCTGCCCCCCTACATACAGACAGACATCTCATGGTGGAGACTTCCACACCTCTGCTCCAGCAGCCTCAAAGTGCTCAGAACCCAAAATAGTGCTGGCCAAGGGCTGGATTTCTTAAAATACCTTCCCTAAGCCTTGTTCTTCTCCCTGTCTCCTTTCCCCGGCGGGTTGGTGGGTGGTCTGTTGGCTGGCTTTGGGTTTGGTCACGGCTGGCCTTGAGCTGAAGGTTTGGGGTTGTCGTGCCAGGGGCCAGTGCAGGGCTGGGTTCTGGGGTGGGGGACCTTGCTGGACCCCGGCTCAGAGGCAGGGGGGCTCATTCCTCCTTCAGCAGGCTGCAAAAAGCAGTTCAGGCTCAAATCGTGAGGCTTGGCCCCTGTGCCTGGGCTAAACGTGAACTTCCCTGAGGGTTCGGGTTTGGATCCAGCCAGCGAAGCCCCGCTGTTGGAGTTCAGGGGGGCTGCCAAGCTGTCCTAAATTCAGGTGGGTGGCGGGGCTGGATTTCCCCCCGCGAGGCCAGCTGTGAACAAAAAAGGGTCTGTGATGCAGGGCAGTGGTGTTTAGCTTGGGATGTGTGACTCCTAACCACGAACAGAGTCAATATTTAATAGAAAAGAATGGAAAAATAGTAAAAATAGCAGTTTAAGCAGACCTGTGTCTCTTCAGCATAGCTGTATGGGGTATCTTTTGTCCTTTCAAATGTTTATTTTATTTTAATTATTTTTTAAATGAATCTTGGACCCTGGCAGCTTTTGGGGTGTTGTGGTTTGCTGCTCCATAGGAGCTCTGCCAGCACCCTCCTCCGAGCTGCCCTGCAGAGTGAGGGATGGGAAACGCACTCATTTTGCAGCGAATGTTTTTAAACAAACCCTGTTCAGCTGTGGCCAGACTTGAACCTTCAAATGTTTCCATGCCTGGTGAAAATGGGGTTTCTTTAAATAAAAACTGACACCACCACTCCAGAGCAGAATCCCAGACTGGTTTGGGGGGGAAGGGACCTCAAAGCCCATCCAGTGCCACCCCTGCCATGGCAGGGACACCTTCCACTGTCCCAGGCTGCTCCAAGCCCCAGTGTCCAACCTGGCCTTGGGCACTGCCAGGGATCCAGGGGCAGCCACAGCTGCTCTGGGCACCCTGTGCCAGGGCCTGCCCACCCTCCCAGGGAACAATTCCTTCCTAATCTTTTAGAGAAGCTCTGGTGTGGGGGGTGTTGGAGGCACCTTCTCCTCTCTGGGTGATTAGATTCCTGCTGTGGATGGGGTGGCTTGGGATGGTCTTGCTGGAAAAACTAAGACATGTAAAAATGCCATCCACCCTCCAAGATCTCCTGGCCTGTCTCGCTGAGAGCAGTGCCACCATCCTGGACTCAACTTGCCCTGAAGTTCTGTCATTTCTTTGAGAGAGTTTCAGCTCTGGCAAGGTGTCATTTTCCCACTGGGAAAAGTGGCTTCTCAGGCAGCTCCAGCCCAGCTTTCTGCTGCAGCTGTTGGAAAGGACACGGCCACCCTTCCTGGCAAACCTTGCTAGCAACACTTGGGTCATACTCTGCTTTTATTTCTCCTGCTTTGAAAGCAGCCAGACTTCTCCCAAAGCTTGGTGCAGTTGGAAATTGCTGAAGCCTCTCCAGCACCCAGCGACAAATTACAGCTGTGAGGTAACACACAGCCCTGGACATTGGCTAGAAATGGCACGTTCCAAATATTTTAATTCCTGATTTGTATGTTTGGGAGAAAAAAAACCCCTTCAGATGCCGTGCAATGCATGTATAAATTCTGAATTGTAAATAAATATCCTCCCTGGGACCTCCAATTTTTTTTGGCAGTTTATCAAAGCAGTGAGGTTTAAATGGGAATACATTCAGCTGGACTAGAAAGCAATCAGAGTATCTCTGGGATTTTGGAGTGGGATGGGGCTCCCTGAGCTGGGCAGGCCTCTCCTGATGTTGGTGTCCATGAAAATTGAGACCTGAGAGCATCCAAAGGGACCTCTGGAAGGGACAAGAGTCAAGGTTTTGTCCCATTCATGGCCTGCAAGAGCAAATTCTGTTGTGAGAAGGTCACAGATGAATCAGAGCTGCTTCTCCAGCCTTGCCAGAGAATTCCTGCTGCCCGAGCTCTGGGCCTCTGGACAGGGATGCTGTGTTCCCAAGGAGGATGGTTGGCACCTGTGGGATTGCTCAAATAACTCTTTAAAAACACTGAATGTGGATGCACCCAGTGTTGCTTCCCAGGCTTCAAACTGAGATGTGGCAGAACTTCTCGTGCTGCGGGAAAATAAAAGTGTATATTTAAAATGGCAAGAATCCAGTTAGGATAGGAAAAATGCCTCCCACAGAGCCGAATCCACAGGCTGGAATTCCACAGGTTGGAATCTGCTTTGTGCATCTTGGAAATTGCTTTTCACAGGTCCTGCCTTCAGTGGAGAGGGGCATGGAGAGGTTTTGTCCCCAGCCTTGAGCAGTCACACAAGGCTGGCTGTAAAACCCCTCCAGGTGAGCTGCCAGCAGCTTTTCCAGGAACACCAGGCGTTGGGAGCAGCTCTGCCTGTGGGAATGAGCTTGGGAAGGCAGGAAAACAAAGCTTTGAAAATACTACAGCTGGCTCTGTCACCTCGGTGTTTCCTTTCTTCATCAACACAACTTTACCTGGGTGCAGTGACTCCAGAGTGACTCTGAGAGCGACTCTGAAGAGCAATCCTCCCCCTTTCCCTTTCCAAAGTGGTTGGAATTGTCCCTTAGCTGCTGGATAAGGTGGTTCCTGGGAGCAGAGCGTGCTTACCTGGCTGTTCCCAGGCTCCAGTGTGGGAAGCAGCTGATGCAGAAAATGCTCAAACGCAGAGCAAACCAAGCAGAGGAGAAATATTAATTGAGATTTTTCCAAAAGGCAGCTGGTTTTGTTGGTTCTGCTCACTGGGTTATGCAGATGCTCCCTTGGTGTCAGGGATCTCTGACTGAGCTGGTGCTCTCAGCTGTGGCAGAAAGTATAAAAAAGGTCATAAATGCAGCTTTGACTTCAGGTAAAAAGCCCTCAAATGCCCCCAAAAGACAGACAAAACTGCTTCTAAACCCAGCTTGCAGCAATTTCATACTCTATATATGCAAGAGGTTTCAGAAATAGTTCTGTAGCATCAAAAATTCATTGTTTTTCACTGTACATATTTCCTAGAGTAAAGAGAAAACCCAAACAATTCCCCAACTGTGTGTGTCCCTGATGGATTTGTACCTCCTGAGATGAATTCCGTTATTTTTCACCTGTTTTCACCTGTTCATTATTTTTCATCTGTTCCTGAAACAGATTAGGTTTTACTGCCACAGTCAATGTTGACTGAACTTTTTCTGCAGCTTTCGTGGTGTCTTTGAAGATCTGTGGGGTTTTCACTTAATTATCCCCTCCCAACAGTTAGGAACACATGGTGAGCAGAACAGGGTGTCATTCCTCAGTAAAAAAAGGATTTAATCATGAAAATTCTATTTTTAAGGAACCTAAACCTGAACACCTGTGTTGGGAGAGTCTGCAGGAGCCGAGGATCATCTTGGAATGGTTTCTCTGCTCAGTCGCTTCCAAAAGCAAAAAGTCACGGAGGCCGAACGTTGCTTGGGATTTTAAACTGAAAATCTATTTAGAAAGCAGAGAGTCCTCGAGGGAATCGAGGTAAAAATAGCTGCCAAACAAGGCAAAACTGAAGAGGAAGAGAACATTGATATTCAGTATATTCATTTCTCACGGAGCCTGACGTTAACGGCTCTGCTGGGAAATTACATTATTATTGTTAAAATGCTGTGGAAATCCAAATAAAGTCTGGGAAGCAACAGGATGTTCTCGGAGGATGCAAGCTTTGCTGGAAGAAAATGAAATAAACAGTTCAGCTCTAACACCTAAATATTGATACAAAGATGTAAAAGTTGAGGAGGCTTCACAGACCAGCACGTGATGGGGATGTCCCAGGGCACCGGGCAGGCTTGGAAAGTCAAATATCCTCAGTGTCCCTGTGAAGCAGTTGGAGTTCATGTGGTGTCCTAGAAAAGCAGGATGTGAGCCAAGGAATAAAGGGATAACAACCAAAATAACGGAGTCAGTGACTGGGTTGTGCAGGAGTTGGGCTGCAGCAGCACAGGGAGGAACGGGGTTTAAAAATAGCCTCAGTGGTGGGTGAAAAGTCCCCAGGGAGAGCAGCCCTGAGCAGTGGGGGATCCCCGTCCTCGGGGACAGCGCTGGTGCTCCCAGACCGTGCCGGGGCCCCTTTCCCAGCGCTTGAGCCTGCTGGGATTGCTGGAAGGTGCCGGAGCAGAGCGACTGCACGTGCTGCCACTTCAGGAAAGCGGCTCCTGAGGGGGTTTCTGGGTCGGAACAGCGCAGGGCAAGAGCCCCTCGTGGGAGGATCTCCCTGGGGTTCACGGCTGTGCGTGCAGGTCGCTGCTTTCCCTGCAGTCGGTCAGGGCTGACATTTCCATGTGGATCCCATGGAGCCGCTGCCAGCCCGGGCCCAGCTCACACTCGGAGTTACTCCTGCTCAACGTTCCCTTCACAGCAAAACGGAGTGGGGGCCTTTTCCAGGGGCCTTTTCCAACTGCTTTGTCTCCCTCCTGGTTTTCCAGAGCCGCTTTGCACGTGTCAGAGTTTCTTCCTGATGGTCGCGTTGTCACCTCCAAGCTCTGCATCCAAAGGCAGGACACGAGCAGGCCTGAGGACGGAAAAGCTGGGCTGTACCTCAAATCCCGCTGCCCCAGCCACCCCCAGCCACAGCCAGGCTGCTCTTGGAGCTGATCCAAAGTAAAGGCGGAGGGTGCTGAGGAGGAGCAGCCTTCAGCGGCATCGCCTTCCCAAGATACCCATCAGTTGTCACCCAATTTTGGCACCGGCCACGACTGCGAGGAGCAGGAAGCTTTTTAGATCGGTCCCAGATGAGATGCTGAGCATTTTCCAGGAGCATTTCTGTCTGGGAATAGACAGTGGGAGGCTGAGTGGATTTGTGGCTGGCCAGGTGGCTGTCACAGCTGTGCTGTGCTGCTGGATGTCACCCCTGCCACCGCTGCCCCTGAGGGGTGGCAGGGCTTTGTTCCACGGCTGCAGAGGGGAAGTGCTCTGGGGGATGAGTTTATGCTGAAAGGTGGAACCATTTTTATGATTGATTTACAGCTGCCTAAAAATTTTAATATCTGCTTTTAAAAATGCATAATAATATATACAGTAAAATTGCACATTTTAAAAAATATATAGACAGTTCAGAAAAGTCTTTGCTTAAATTTATAATAAGATCAAGTGATGGGAGATGACAAAAAAGGAAGTTTTTACGTGGCAATCATCTGTTTAAAAGTCTGGCAGAAAGTGATTTTTTTTTTTTTTAATGGAGTTATGCCAAAACTCTCAGTTTTTGTTCACGTTCACCATTTTTCAGAAATCATCCCGTGCTGAGTGGGAGGGAGGATACAGCCTTAAGAACCACAAATGCAGAGCGGGAAATTCTTCTGGGATAGCAGAGAGGGGGGAAAAAAACCCAGCAGGAATTCAGGCGTAGATGTTGAGAGCGTCTAAATTTGGCTGCTGGATTTTTGCAGCCCCAACAGGTCCCACTTGTGCAGTTTATTTTTTCCCCCTCTCTTTACTATAAAGAAAACTCTGTGCAGTCCGTGGTTGGAGTGTCCAGTTGTGGAAGTGCCTCCAAAGGGGAGTTAATAATATTTATCTAAAACATGCCCGAGCCCACGTGGAGTCTGGGGGATTGGGCTGGATAAAACCAGAACGAAATCCCATTTCATTCTATCCTGGGAGTCGCTGGAGGGGCTTTTATTTTTTTTCTCACCAGCCTCTGATGCTGTGGAGCAGTTGTGGTGAGAGTATGGATGTGATGATACCCTGGTAGCCAAAGGAGTATTTTTAGCTTCCTCGTTTTCCTTAAGGAAAATGACATCCTGCTTGTGACATTCGCGGGATTATTTTAATTTATATTAATAGGGGAAGAAGTTGAAGCTGTGGGACCATTT
>VZRS01013598.1:0-22327 GCA_013398055.1 Ifrita kowaldi
TCCCATCCCATCCCATCCCTGGCGTTGCCAGCAGCAGCAGGTTTGGAAGGCCAGGCCGGGCTCGGTGCATTCCCGGGGCACCGAGGGGCGGCTGCAGCCGCTCTGAGTGCAGACAGGAGCCTGTGAGAGCCGATGGCATCACTCTGCTTCTCTCGCTTTCCCCTCCCCAGCACAAGCGCTGCATCCCCGCCTCGCTGGACGCCTACTACTCCGCGCAGGATTCCAACTCGCGGGGCAGGTTCTACACCGTCATCAGCCACTACAGCATGGCCAAGCAGACCAGCTCCCGGGCCGTGTCCCCCTGGCTGCCCTCGGGCTCGGCCAGCCACGACAACAAGGCTGCCAAGACAGAAGGGCATTAAAGGGAACGAGCGGTGCTGGGCGGGGCCGGAGGGCGGGGGGGACAACACCGCGTTGCTGAGCGTGCCCTGCTCCCGGCGGGGCAGGAGGAAATCCAACCCGAGTGCAGGATCAGCTTCATGGGTATTTCTTTTCGTGCGTTGTTCTCGTTGATTTGTAACCGAGTCGAGCTCTTGTACAAAGGCATGTTTGATGTTTGACTGTACCTTAACGATGTAAAAATATTTTTAAATCATTGCTTAACTATTTGTTAGAAAAATAAATTAAAAAACAAAAAAAGCAAATTAGGTAAACAGCCAGAGAGGATAAAAGCAGCAAAGGGAATCCCACCAAGTTTTGTCAGTGCTGGAAAGCTGTGGCAGAGGCTCCACACGCAGTGAGGGAAGAGCTGGAATCCTTTCAAGAGGGGGTAGAGAGAACCCAGTACAAAAACACCGTGGTGTTGTTCGGTTTGCCAAAGGGGGGATATTTTGCTGTCAGATTGAATCCAGTGTCAGTGTTCATTCACTGACAGAGAAATACAAGCATCCCCTCCTGCCCCAAACATGTTCACTGCAAACACAAACCCTGCACGGTGCCCCAGGGAAATCCAGAAAGTTCCTGGCATTCCTAATGAGCCACCAGGGTGCTGCTGATCCTGGCCAGGCTCTGAGGCTGAAATCCAGCCTCTTGTTTGGAGATGGAGCAGGATGGGAGCAGACAGAGGCTGCTGTATTGAAATCTTGAATAAACTTTTATGCACAGGACTCAGAGTCAGGAGTTCAGGGCTCTGCTTCTGGCACAGATTCCCTGCATGAGCTTTGGCAATTTCCATGAGGCTTCATCCTTTAATAACTCTCTCTTGAGGGTCACCAAAACACAAAGAAATGCCATTATGATCTGAGGAGCCTCTCAAAAGTGCTGATAGTATTGAGCCTCTTAACTTTTCAGCCCCTAATTTTCCTATGAAATGGGATGCTCCTGCTTCCCTCCTTCAGCTTCAGCTCCTTCAGCATTTCCAGTCATTCCAGGTCTCTAGAGAGATGTACAAATCAAATCTCTGCTTGCAAACCCAGAGCAGACCTCAAGCTTAATCCAGTCCTTCCCAGTGTAACACATCCTCTCCCCACAAACGGCACCTGAGATTAGTGCAGGCTGGTGGGATTTAGAAAAACCCCAAGGATTCTCTTTTTTCAGAGCTGCAGGAGCAGGGAGAGCTGAGCAGCAGGAGCAGAGTGCACAGGCAGGGCAAGGTTCGCCTTGGACTGAGCTGCTTTTCCAGATTTTTGGCTAGACTGGGATGGAAATTAGGAACTGGCCCCTTCTTCCCTCGCACTGGGCAGTTTTGTCCTCCACGTCAGAGACAGTGGGCAGCGTGTGAGGGCAGAACTCCTCAGTCCTGCAGGCATCATGAGAAATAACTGTATAGTGTAGCTAAAACTGTAGTGCCAAATGCCATCGTCTGACTCCCTCTCCTCCCTTCCCTCTCCACCTGTAAATTCATTTCTCACTCAAAATGTACAAACCACCCCCTCCACCAACAACCCGAACTCCAGCGAAACCACTGAACAGTTTATAATTTTGTGGTGTATTTTTTGTCAGTAGGTAGAAGAGACTGAAGTATTTTTTGGTGTAATTCTTGAACTTTTCTGACGGGATTAAAATAAAGTTCGATGTGACTGAGCGTCTCTGTGGCTCCCGTGGGTTTTCTTGTGCCTCGTGCCCTGGGCTGGGAGGTGGAGGGGTGTGTGTGGTGCTGCACCCCTGCACCGGCCCCAAGGTGACTCTGGATTTCAAGAGGCATTTTCAGAGCTTGTTTCCCCCTTTTAATGCCCAGCTTTTATTCCCAATGTTCTCACCCATTTCCAATAGGAAAATAGTCATTAAACCCAAGCTCATCTTTTGCTGGCTTTACAATGGACCTCACTTTCTTCCCACTTTAAAACCAATGGATTTCAAGAACTTTTCCTGGCAGCAGTGTCTCCCTTTCCTGGTCCTTGGAATGGGGGGTTAAACAAAGGAGCTCTGCAGGGAAATCCAGCTGACAAACCAAGGGCCACGGCTGAACTTTGGGAAAGTTGAGCTCTGTACCCAAACTCTGCAGCTTGGTTTGTAACAAACCCACAACTGTATTCATCTCACATGCTTCAGAAAGCAGATTGTGTTGCCTCAAATCCTTCGGCTCTTTGAAATGGAATGATAGCCTGGCATTAAATTGACTCATTCCCGAAGGCTAAAGAACATTTTATAAAACCTTTGGATAGCTTTCCTTCCGAAAGAAAAAATTAAAAAGTGTGTTCAGAGTTGTGAAATTGAGCTACCACAGGAGAGAAGCCACTCTGGTGTTAGAGGTCAGCGCTGAGTACTTGTGAAATGTATTAAAAAGGACCTGGTGCTGTGCAGGATTGAGTCACGGGATAATTTAACCGTGGAATTCTATTGCCAGTTTCCCAGTAATACTCTGACTGCATGTTTACTTCAATCAGAAGAACCCAGGAATCAAATCACTTGAATTAAAAGGGTTCTAGCTATTACTAGATAAGTGAGTCAGTGGGGATAACCATTCCTGTTTAATAAGGGAAAGATCAAAATCTGTACAGAGCAGAATGAAAAACAACCCCAAGAAGGACTCAGGGGGAAAGCAAAAGAAACCAAACAACTGAACTGAACTCTTGCTGCAAGTTCCATGTGAATATTGTTATTACAGCTTCTGAACAAGCTGCAGTTGAGCTCCCAAGATTCAGCCACGTATTTTAATCACAGGAACAGGGAGAAAATCGGAATTGCAGTGCATCATCTTATTACTTCAGTCTTTAGAAGCCTCCTTCAAGGTTGATGGTGAGTTTTCAGCTCTGATTAAAGAGTGTGGTGGTGATAGCCCAGGCTCATCAGGGCTGTGGGCTCTCTGGGCAGCCTGAAGCTCTCGAGGGGCTCTGGAGAGCAGTGTTTTTCATGAGCTGTGTCTGGGTGAGGGTGAGGGCTCAGCCCTGGCTGCTCTGAGGAGCAGGAGCCTTCCCTGCGCCTCTCCCAACATTTCTGTGGTGGCCAAGTCCATCAGCTCCACCGTCCTCCTCTGTGCCTGACCCTGCCGACTCTTTGGGCCACCTTCTCCCTTGTAGCAGAGTTTGAACTCCCCACCAAAATTCCCTTGTGGGCCCCTGGGCCTGGCAGAGTTGCCAGTCCTGCAGGGATGGCTGCCTGGGCTGTTTGTCTGCCCTGCTGGGCTGGTGGGAAGGGTGGAAGGAGAAGTGCCAGCACAGGAACGAGCTCAGCTGGCAAGGGACCAGGGCATCCTGAGCAGGCAGCAACCCTGGGCAGAACAGGTGGAAAAAAACCTCCACCAAAGGTGTGGTGATGCCATGGTGGGAACTCAGCTGTGCCCAGCCCCAGGAAGAGAAGGAAGAAACTGTGGTTGTTGGAGCTTGAGAAAGACAGAGAGCAAGAGAAAACGAGATTGGCACCAGCAAGGCGTGGAACCAGAAGTTGCTTTTCTGCTGCAACCCCATGACCCCGAACCACTGCATCCTCCTTGCCTGATCCAGACTGTCTTGTTTTGGAAAAACCTCTCCCAGCATCTGCAGTGCCCCGAGGAGAATCACTCCAGCGCTGACTCCAATCCTCTTGGACTGCCTGCAAAACCAGGGCGAGGAAAAGAGGTGCCCACGGGGCTGGCAGGGCACAGTGGCAAAAACAGCTGTGTCTGTCTGGGGTCTTGGAGGTGACTTTGTGCTTTGGATTCCAAAGACAGCCCAAGGCGCTGCCCTGGGATCAGAAAAGGAACAGTCCCTGTCCCTTTGCATGTGATTTTTTATTCCCTTCATCCTCCCCTGTGCTTGCCAGCTGTTTCTGGTTTGTAATAATACCTCCAGTGATAAGTGTAAGGGTCGTGCACTGAGCTGTCCACAATCACATTTTATACGATTAGTCAGGGGTTTTTAAAGCACCCTAATTATTACAGTCAAGCCGGATTAAGCCATTCCTCTAATAGATTTTCAGTTCCTGTAAAATAGGCCAGGGAAAATGACTTATGGGAGGAGATGGGGAAAGGAAAGGCTCTTTCCTTCCATCCCTTTTGGCCTTTGCTTTTTTCAAATGCCAGCAGAGGCAGGGGCACTGCAGGAATCCCACTGGGGGAGTGCCCAGCAGGGTCGGGGTCTCTGGCACTCAGTTCCCCGTCTCACCAGCACTGGTGCCCTTTGAGGGGCAAAAGAGGTTAAAATCCTTTTGATTTAAAATGTTCCTTCACTGGGGAGGGTGGGTGACAAGCCATTTGAGAGGTTGTGGGTTGCTCCCTCATGGAAAATAATCCACGGGAAGCACAGGAGGGTGGGAAGTGCAGCTCCGCTGTGGCTGAGCCGCCGTCGCTGGGGGAGGCTGGGCAGGATTTGTGCTGCAGTGGGCAGATGGTGATGGGGAAAAGCAGAGAGAGAGGACATGGAAAAGCCTCTTAGCAGCAGGTTCCACTCATCCTGGCACAGCCAGTGCCCTGCCCTGCCCCAGTGGGATGGTCTGATCCTGATGCCGCTGCCGGGCAGGATCCATGTGCTGGATCCGCATCGCTGCCTCCAGCCAGGGCTCTGCAGGGGCAGAAACAGCGGCCCTGGGGCTTCCCCTGCTCTGACACAGAGTGTGGGCCCCTCTGGGATGAGCAGGAGTGGGAACAGCAAGCAGCAGCCCCTAAGAACACACCGACCCCACAGAGGCACTTTTGGACAAATCACCCGTGCGGGCTCCCCTGCACTCGGGGAGGGATGGTGACCTTATCCCCCCTGCCATGCCCCTCCATCCTCACAGGCTGGGCAAGGACAGCGTTCCCCAGCACAAGTGGCCGGAACCAGCCCCTCGCAGTGCCAGGGGCTACCGAGAGCCACCCTGCTGGGGCTGGGAGGTCCCAGCGAGCCCTGGAGCCCACAGCCCCACACCAGAGAGCCGCTCCGGGGGCAGCACCGTGCGCAGCGAGGATTTGCTGGGGCAAATGGGGCCATGCCAGCAGGAATTCCAGCAGATCCCAGCCCCAGCTGAAGGCAGAGGTGGCACCGGTGCCTGCAGGGGCTGGAGCTGGGGATCCACCAGTGCCACATCCCTGCTGGGTCAGCGTGTGCTTCCCCATGGCCTTGGAGCCCCAAAATCCACGCTCCCAAGCCTTGCAGTCACCAAATTCCTTCTCCACCCTCTGCTCTGCAGGGCTGGGGGTGCCCCCAGGCCGGACCACGAGCTGTCCCTGTCACTTGTGGGGCAGCAGCAGCTCAGGGCTCTGCTGAGCCCTCCCTGCCAGCCCCGGCCACGTTTCAGTGGTGGGCAAATTGATTTCTGTGTATATTTTGTATGCCAGGTTATTACAATTACTCTTTGGGATCCTTCGGGATGAAAGGCTATTATAGAGATGAAAGCTCATTCACAATAAATATAAAGGGTCAAAACTCCCCATAAAAATGTATTAGAAACAGATTTTAGTTTGGAAATGTAAATATAGCATTTGGCAGCAGTCCGGAGTGGCTGGGCTGGTGTGCAAGACAGCTCAATCCACTGGGAAGATGGGGCTACTTTTACAGCAGCCAGCGGAATTACTGGGTGAATTATGGAGATTTGGCTCGCTGGAAAAACAACTTCTGCCTACCATCAATAAAAAAAAAAAAAAAGGAATTGTTGCGGGGGGGGAATAAGGTTTCTCCTGCTAAAACCAGGATGTTTGTGGTAGAGCTGAAGAATCTTTGGGAATTTACAAGAATAAATGCTGAGGGGGAAAAAGAAATAAGGGGAAGGGGATTTTGAAATGATAGTGGTAAACAGTGAGAAAAAGCCCCACCACCTCTTTCAGATACATTTTCATAAATTCATATATGAAGGGGAAGCTGAACTTATATTTCGCCAGGAACATTTGAAGCACCAACATTTCCAACACTTTTCCCTTTTACCTTGAGCAAATTCCAGCTGCCTCACCCACGCAGGGGTGTGAATGAGCCACGTCCCCCCAGCTGATGATGGTGGCCCCACCCTGGGGTTGCCAGGGCCGTTCCTTATTCCTTCCATGGGAGTGGATCCGTCGGGAATCCGTGAGCAGCGATTTGGGGACAAGGATTCAAACACAGCCTCGGCTGTCGGGTGCCAACGGCTCCGAGCAGGTTTCGGGTGGCACAAACTCATCTGAGCGGATTTTTAGTGCCTTCAGTAATTCCACAGGACCTGTTTTGCCCCATCTCATCCTCAGGCTGAAGGTCTGAGCCCAACAGAGGCAGAGAAGTGGGTTTAGGATTTCTGCAGAGGAAAAGGCTCTGGCAGCAGCAGAGGGGTCCCGCGGGGCTCCAGCTCAGCTGAGCTGACTCAGGCTCAGTTCACCCAGGGGCTGCAGTCACTTCATGTTTAAAGATGCAGCACTCCCCCCTTGCTCAGTGTCGTCCCTTGAGAAGGCATTTTTCTGGTGGATTTGATCAATTGGCATAATCACTGAGACCTTCAGATGAGTAATTAAGATGTTAAAGTCCCTGGCTCACACGAATTGCATTAATCTGTGCACGCTGTCACCCTTCCCTGCAGCCCACCCCACGCTCTGCTCCCTTCTGTGCCTTGGCTGTGCTTAAAAAAATACCAGTGAAGCTTTTCCTTAAAATAAAAACCAACTAAGACATGCCACGGTAACGTCCTCAACCTAAATAAACAAAGAAAGGGAGAAAAATCTATTCCATGCCTTATTCAGCTCCGGGTTTATTGCTTTTCCCTGCTGCATCCAATCTGCAGAGCACAGCCATGACTGCCTGTGAAAAGGGATGCCAGGCTCTTCAGCCCTTTCATTTCCAGTGATATTTTGGCAGGTACATGGTGGAGAAGCTGTTGATTTTTGTGTGGGCACATATTAATGACAGAATCCCAGAATCCCAGCATGGTTCGGGTTGGGAGGGACCCCAAAGATCATCTCATTCCCCCCCCTGCCATGGGCAGGGACACCTCCCCCTGTCCCAGGCTGCTCCAAACCCCTCACCTTGGGTACTGCCAGGGATCCAGGGGCAGCCACAGCTTCTCTGGGTACCCTGTGCCAGGGCCTGCCCACCCTCACACCGAAAAACTTCCTCCTAATATCCCATCTAAACCTGTTCTCTGTCAGCTGAAGCCATTCCCCCTTCTCCCGGCACTCCAGGCCCTTGTAAAGTCTCTCTCCATCTTTCCTGTGGGCCCCCTTCAGGTCCTGGAAGGCCACAGTTTTCAGGTCCTGAACAGCCACGATCAGCGCTGATGCCGAGGGGGAGCTGAGCTCTTTGCAAAGAGCATCCCGGTGTCTCCACACCGGTGGGGAGGGGACAGTCTCGGCTTCCCGAGGAGCTGCCCTTCCCCTGCCAGCTCCCCACCTGGGGAACGTTCCCTGAGGGCAGCTCTTGGGTGTGTTGAGGTCAGCAGAAAATCCTCCACTGACTGAAACCCCCCAGGTTTCCTCCTGGCTGATTTTCAGCTATAGAACGACTATTTTTAAGTGATTTCAGGTGTTTCAAATGCTTTTCTTTGATTCCTGCCTGATGCTGAGACACCTTGCTGCAGGGTTTAGTGGCAAATCACACAAAGGATTTATTTTTAGTTTCTTAAAACAGTTTTCAATTTGTTTTTGGTGCCACACACAAAGTATGTGAGGAAGGAGAGTGGCTGAAGGAAATGTTCAGCTTGTTGTAAGAGCCTGGAGGATTTACTCCCAGCTAACGAGTTCCATGCTCATCCCAAATTACAATGAGATTTTTTTTGGTCTCGTTCTTGTCCCTCCCTTCAAAACTGTCTTGCTAAAGCCCCTTGCAGTTCTCTGAGTATCCCAGCAATGCTGAGGACCAAGTGAATTCATATGAATGGAGGAACTGGCCCTCTGGTTTTCTATAATCACAGCATTGATTTTTTCCCCCATCTGCATTCCTGCAGTCACCTGCAGCTTTTGCAAATCATGGTGCAAACCCGGACCGGGCTGCACTCAGCTCTGTTTTCCTAACCCAGCCCCATCATTCCTGCCCTCCAAGGTCCCTTTATGCCAGCTATAACTCTCTTTAATAGTTTCGTCCATTTTCAGCAATTTTCCTACTCGGGAGCTAAGAAAACTGAAAGGAAATGATTTAACTCGGAGAGGTTTAGAATAAAGAGCACTCATTCCTCCTGTTCATTAAAGCCTTTTATTCTCTGCTCTCAGCACCTGTGGTTTGTGAAAATACCAACACAAGGCAGCAGAGCAAACGCCTGGATCCCGTATTAATTGCATTAATGTTCAAGGTTAAACCTCTGGCATTCCAGAGGGAAAATGCACTTAAAGGATCCTTGATGAGGCCTGAAATGACACATTTCCTCTGACCCTGCTCTGTTTGCTGCAGCCACGGAACTCTCAAACTGAGCTGTGAGAATTCCCAGTTTATGGAGCCTTCTCTTCCTTCTCTTTGCCGTGGCAAGCCAGGATGTGCAGTCCCAGCATTTGTGGGAAATTCTGCGGGAAAACCTCCCACTACCTTTTTCCCCCCCTTTTTTTTTTAGAAGAACAGCTCATTTTGTTTTTTTATTTTTTTTAAAGTCTGAAAGTTCTCAGCGATTCCACTGCGGGAAGGAGGCGGTGGAAGGGGGTACAAAGTCGGGGGAGGAGCTGGGGATGGAGGATGTTTCTTTGACACTCTCCTTTTCACATCACCCTTCTCCCTTTTTTTTTCCGAGTGCCGGAAAGTTTCGCGCTTCCACCCACTCCCAGCGGGGGGTGAGGAAAAAGAGAGAGGATTTTTTAATGTGGTTGCCTTTTGTTCCAGCCCGTTCTGCCTTGCAGAGTCTGGCTGAGCCCTGATAAATACCAGGATGAGAACCAGGATATTTAAAAGGATTTGGGCTTCTCTCAACTGGGAGATGCCCCAAATATCCTCTGTCTCTCCCAGTTAACCCCACTGATGGCGAGGGATGGGCAGGACACGGCCTGGGCTTGGGCTGGGGTGAGAGTGCCACATCCAGCCCTTCCTTGGGCACCTCCAGGGATGGGCACTCCAAACCTCCCTGGGCAGTTCCAAGGCCTGAGCACCCTTTCCATGGGGAAATTCCTGCTGATGTCCAACCTGAGCCTCCCCTGGCCCAGCCTGAGGCCGTTCCCTCTCCTCCTGTCCCTGTTCCCTGGGAGCAGAGCCCGACCCCCCCCGGCTGCCCCCTCCTGTCAGGGAGTTGTGCAGAGCCACAAGGTCCCCCCTGAGCCTCCTTTGCTCCAGGCTGAGCCCCTTTCCCAGCTCCCTCAGCCGCTCCTGGGGCTCCAGCCCCTTCCCCAGCTCCATTCCCTTCCCTGGACACCCTCCAGCCCCTCACATTTTCACTGGCTGCCTCTGTCCATGATGGAAAACCCCTGATCCCAGACCTGCCCTTGCTCCTGGCAGCCCCTCTGAGATGTTTCCCTGCCTCAGCTCAGCTGTTCCAGGGTGCTCAGCCCTGCAGAGCCCCGCGCCAGAGCTGCCCTCACAAAGAGAGGGAACGTCAAACCCGGGATGCAGAGCGTGACCCATCCTCCTGCACCTCTCAGGGTGGACAAGGATGGAGTCACCATTGGATCATTTCCTTCCCCCAGTGCCCCACCCTGCGAAGGGCTGAGGGAATCCTGGCTGGGGCACAGGATTTTGCACTCCCTGCGTGGAGCTGAGGGCTCTTCAAACCACACAGAGAAGGGGACCCCAAATCCAATCTGATCCTGACAAAGAATTCTTGTAGGGAAGCAGCCCTGGAGAGCTTTGCATGCCACGAGGTAATTAACAGATCACAGGACCGCTTGGGGCATTAAAGACTCAGCAAACCAAAAGGGCTCTAAATTCTGCCAGGGCTAATTCAGCTCTGAGGCATTGAAACAAGAAGGGAGAGAGCAGAAATAAATAGGCCCAAAGTCTCTCACACAGCAGCTCTGAGCTATTGCTTTTTCCTACCATCTGAAATCTTATTAACCTGCAAGTTGTTGGGGTTTTTTTTTTAAATTATTTTTTCACTGCACTGTTTTTTCTTGATTTCTTGGTTTGTACTACAGCCAAACGACTCTGGGGTGAATGAATTCCGAGAAAGCTTTTGAAGTAGTTTGTAAATGCAGGAGAAAATAGTTGTAAATTTAATTGAAAAAGGCAAGAAGAAAGCACTGTCTGCCTTTTTAAAAAGCATTGTTCCCTGGCAAGATCAAATGCACATTCAGCTCATTTTGCATGAAGGAATTAAAAAGGGGAAAACAGAAACCCTCTTGGTTCTGCTGGCCCAGGTGAGCTGCAGGCTCTGCTGCTTGGGACAGGCACAGAGAGGTTCTTCTCTCCTGTCCCCTCTTCTGTCACCACTTCCCCCTCCCCTCTTCCCACCAGCAGGGTTTTAGGAGGTGCAAAATAATCCAGAGCATTTGTTGTTTACAGATCTGTTGCACAAAAGCAGCATTTAGGTCACCAAGACCCCATGAGCTGCCAGCAGCTGTTTAGAAGATATTCTGCAGTGATGTTATCACAGAAATGTCAGGTACCAGAAGCTTTAAAATGAATGTTTTAAAGGGCTTAAAGGTCATTTTCAAAGATCTCCAGCAGCTACAGAGCCAAGCCATGGATCTAGACCCTGTTCTAGACCCAGATTTCAATTTCCCTCAGTTCTTATTTAACCTTTTTTTAAGGACTAATGGCTCTATTTTCCTGCTCAAGCACTTCCAGGAAAACCAGAGTCACAGAAAATGACAGAAAACCTTGGGAGGGGATACATGGAGCAGTTTTCTTGTTATGTCAGAGCAGCACTGAAAAAAGCAAAATTTTTTGTGGCTGAGGACTTCTTAGACTTGAAATAGGATAAATCAGAGCAGGGTCAGGGAGGAGTCGTTTGGGCTCTTCCCCCTCACTGAGGCTGGGACTTTGTGTCTAGAGAAGCTTCAAAATTCGGGGCAGGGAAGAGAGAACTTGTGAAGAGGAGGAAGCACTGAAGCCATTCCTGCTCAGGGATTTCAGTCTGGCACCCTGAACACGCCCTGGTGAAATTCCTGCCTCCTGGATTCCCCTGTGTGTTTCCGAGGAAGTGGAGGGGAAATGCTCTCACACTGGTAACTCTCTGTGGGTGAAGAGAGAAATAATCTTGGAGGTCCCTTCCAACCCCAGCCGTTCCCTGATTCTCTGATTAACCCGGGAGTGCCCTGCCAGCACTCTGGTAGCCAAATTTGGCCAATTTTCCCTGGACTGCTGCCACTGGCATTTCCACTGGAGCCAGAAAAGCGAATCCTTCTCTCCCATCACTCACCCAGCTGATGGATTGCTCTTTTTGCCACACAAACCTTTCCTCAAACGCTTCCTCCTCCCGGCCCCGGAGCCACCTGATGCCTGCCAGTGGTTCCCTGGAGTCTGGGGGTGTGAGGAACAGCTCTGAGGGCACACAGACCACGGGGAACCTGCTTTTCCTGCCCTGACACCTCTGCTTTCCCATAAGAGGCTCAGACAGCTCAGTGCCTTGGCTGGGGACGGGTGTTGGTGTGAAACACCACAGCGGAGCTGCCACGTGGCCTTAGATTTGCTCAGCCACCAGAGCTGCACTTCATCACCCCCCTGGGGACAAGCCAGGACTTTCCTCGTGTTAAAACATCCTGGAGAGCTGTGGCCATATTTTTTAATTTGATTTTTCTTTCTGATGCTGATCAAATCGATTTTTCCCATTGTCAGTGGAGGGGTTGCCTTTGGCAGCGCCAGCATTGGAGGCCACGTCCCTTCCAACAATGGGACGTGGCAGAAGGGCCAGTTGGCAGCTGTGTGATCTTAAACTAAAAGCTGAAGTGGAAATTTTGGCTCTTTCCTCGTCCCTGGCTTTCCAGGGATGCCGTTCTGCACAGGACTTGTGTGCTACAAGATGGAACAGGCAGCGCGTTTTTAATCTGATGAATAATCTGATGCCCCAGATTCCTCCTGCAGAATGGAAATGAGTAAGACTTTCAGGATCCTTTCTAAATCAACATCCTCAGCTTTTCTAAACCTCCCATTGCTGAACTGTCTGGATGCCAAAATAAATAATAATCCTTTCTCCAGAGCGTCTTCATAAGACTTCAAACATTTACAGAAATAAAGAAAATAAACCTGGTTATTGTCTGAGTAATCACTCGTTTATTGATGGAGACAAGTCTGCTCATTTTTCTTGCTCTCTGGTGATTGGATTATGATAAAATGTGACATTTAGTGATAAATTTGACATGGTTGGTTACATACAGTTTAAAAAAGGGGCTCTCCAATTATTCTTCCCTGTGCTGGTGGAATGCTTTGGCCACCTGTGCAGGAGATTGCCACAGTTATGAAGCAAAGAGCAGCCTCTTCCCCAAGCAGCTGTGACAAATGCAGGGGTCACATATGCTCCCTGGCCCATGGATATCAGTTTTGCTGTCTCCCTTCTCATATTCCAGCAAAACCTGGAGCCCAAGCCAGAACTGTAATGAAAACTCTGCACTGAGCGAGCAGAGGATGAATGTAAGGACAGCCAGGACCAAGCTGGGATGGCCAGAGAAAGACAATTTCACACTAATTGGGACATTAGCTGGGAACTAATCCACCCAAAACATCACTTGGAAAGAGCTCACTAATGGATCTCAAAGAAAAATTCCCCAGGTGGTTCCTTTCTTTAGGCAGAGCAGAAGTTTCTGCTTTTTGACCCAAAGCCAGGACCAGTCTGCAGTCATGCGGAGTTTGCAGTGGGGATTGCTGGCCATGAACTGCTCAAAGACTGGAAATCAAAGCCCTGTGAGGACTGAGGGTCTCTGAGCCCCACGGGATCACCTGAATTCCAACAGGCAGCAGCAAAGGAGCTGGAATTCCACGTCCCTCCTTTGGGGCCAGCCCCACATTCTGGCCTGTGAGGCACCACCAAAGATCTCCCAGATCTGCTCTCATGTCAGAGATCATCTATGCCCCTTTCCCCACATCCCTGGCATTCCACAGCCACCCCTCGTGCTGCCAGGGGCAGATTGGCACTGCTGGCAGGGGCTCAGCTGGGCAAGGGTGAACACAAATCCCTGGGAATGGAAGGGAACCAGCCCTGGACATGACTTTCTGTTTTACAGCAGTATTTGCCCTCTGGAAAAAGAGACATCCCTGGGCAGGCTGCCCTCCAGCCCTGCAACCCATCCAGCACTGCTCTTTTCTGTTCTGGGTCCTCCTTATTTCCCAGCTGCTCTGGTTCTTTGAGTCAAATCATCCGTATCACCAGGATCCTTCTGTCATGAACATGAATTTTAGGATGCAGCAGCCTCTTGGCAGGAGCCATGAAGCATCTGGGCCAGCCAAGGAGTTAAACCATCCAAACAAAGTGATTGGGATTGGTTTCAATGAGGAAAGAAATCAGCAAGCCCCTGAGGGTGCAGTGCACGGGACAGGCTCAAAAGATGGCAAGTAATTAAATCCTTGGCTGTGTGCAAGGCTGAGAGGAACATTTTCCTTCGTCCTTCTCTGCTCCTTCCCCAGGGCAAAGAGCCCTGTGCGAGTTTGTGTGCCCTGGCTGGTGCTCTGAGACGGGAGAGCTGCTTCAGACTTTTGGATCAGCTCCTTGTGCCTTGGATTTGCTGCTCTCCCAGCTGGGTTTTGATGTTCAGGAGGTTCAGGCTGATGCTGGAATGCAGGTCCCTGGCCCTGCGCTGCCCCGTGTCCCTGTGCCCTTCCCTGCCTTTGCCCGTGGCTCTGCAGCCTGGGAGCTGCAGGAGTCCTGGAGGAGGGACTGGATGGGCTGGGCTCCCTCGCTGTTCCACCACCTGGATCCCCCAGCTTCCAGCCTGGAAACGGGAGGATCACAGACACCCTCCTTCCACAGGGCACTGCCCCCACTGGCCCCCCTGTGCCGCTGAGCCCGGCCCTGCTCCGCTTCCCAGCTCCCAAAATGAGCTCTGCTCTCCCATCTGGAGCCTGCACATCCCCTCTGCTCCTCAGCAGCTCCCACAGCCCCTTGTCCTTGCTCTGGGAGCAGGGACCTGCTGTCCCCAGCACAGGGAGGAGCTGGAGCTGCTGGAGAGAGTCCAGAGGAGGCTCCAGGATGAGCAGAGGGATGGAGCAGCTTTGCTGGGAGGAAAGGCTGGGAGAGCTGGGATTGTTCAGCCTGGAGAGGAGAAGCTTTGAGGTGACCTCACTGTGGCCTTGCAGGACCTGAAGGAGGTCCAGGAAAGATGAAGAGAGACTTTACAAGGGCCTGGAGTGACAGGACAAGGGGGAATGGCTTCACAGTGACAGAGAGTGGGGTAAGATGGGATTTTGGGAAGAAATTCTTCCCTGTGAGGGTGGGGCTTCCACAGGTGATGTTCGCTGCTGCTGCCCTGCAGAACCGAGCAGCAAACTGCAGCACATCCTGCTCCCAGATGGGGCTGTGACATCCACCTCGGGCCAGGTGACAACAGTGGCACTGGCAGGAGGGCAGGAGCAGCATCGGAAAGGCACCAGAGCTCTGGTACCTCTCATACCACCCCTGGGTGACTCCACACCTCCCAGGGCTGGGGTGAGAGCACCGGGGCTGAAATGAGAGCACCGAGGCTGAAATCCAGGCTCTGATTTCATTCCCGTTCATCCTGCAGAGGCACAGCTGGGAGGAGAAAGGGACAGGGCAGCTCTGCTGTGTCAGTCCCACCCCAGAAAGCAGCGGCTCCTCCTAACAATAGCAATAATAACAATACCAATCATAAGCATTCCGGGTGCGTATCAGGAAAACATGAAATGGGCTGTGGAGTACAAATAATTCATCCTCACTCACCAGAATATTAATTCATGTTTAAGACAGGGATATGTTGTCTTTGACTCCTAGTGGTTTTTGGCCTGTGCTGCTCTTATTTTCCTTCAACTACGTCTGAATTCTCCCTTTCCCCCTCCCAAATTAATACTTAATGTTTTATTTCTCCTTGCAGCTCTGTGTTTCTTCTCTGTGTCATTCGTTTTTGTTGGGGTTTTTTTTGCCTCATTCTTTTATTATTTTGGACTCCTCAGTGCTGTTTTCTTTCCTCCCACCTTTTTTTTCCCCTCAGTCAGAAAATCCAGCAAACCATTTAAGCTTGTGATGGAGTGTTTCCCTCAAGAGCAACAGATTCAAATCCTCATTTCCTGAAGGACACTCGCAGTGTAAAGGAACCTCCTCAGCCCTTCCCTTGGGAATCCTGCTTTTCCCCCTCACTTTCTCAACTGCTGCAGTTTTAAGGCAGCTGGGGTATAAATAATTAATATTTCCTGGGGTAAGGGTGAGTAGTGGAGCCTCAACAGCCTAGCAAGGCACAGCAGGGCTGACTCAGAGTTTAAAATACCCCCCAAAGTGGGCAACAATTTACTAAACACCACCAGCAACCCTTTCCAGGAATCTTTCTTTGTCTGCCAGAGAATGGGAAATAGCAGATAAAGAGCCCTGTACCGAGTTTCCAGGCTGTTGTCCCAAGAACTGTACACCAGGCTGCTGGAAACCATGGCTCCTTCCACCCAGTTTGCTCATTAGAAGATGAACGGGCAACGAGAAACGTGTCAGCAAGGAAAAAAAGACACCAGAGTGCAGTCACACGTTCCTGAATTTATCCTAAATGTTCTGAAGCTTTTCAGAGCAGCACATCTCTTATTTTAAACATTAAACATTCAATGGTTACAGTTGGTTTTTTCCAGCTGTCAGGCTCAGGCTGCCCTCAAAGTCACCTGGGGCTGCACAGGTGTGGGATCTGGAGACCTGCAATTCCACGGGCTCCCACGCTCTTTCCATCAAGGCTTTTGCATTCAGAACATCCTAACGAGACAGAATGGAATCTTTATTTTGCTGCTGGCCCACAGCAAGGCCCCTGGCAGTACAGGGAAGTGGAGTGGGAGAGCAAGAGGCTGTTTTGGGGATGGATTTGTGTGAGAGGTTCAGGGAGGAGAGATGGGAAAACACCAATAACTCCATGGGTTGGCTACTCCAGGGAATGCTCTGTGGAACGGAGAACTCCAAACCCAGCACACCTGGAGGATCAGGAAAGCATCCCCAGGCAGCAATCCCTGGGAGCACACAGAGGCTCAGTGACAGGGACAGGAGTGTTTTCTGTCTGCTGTCACACAGACACTACTCATGATCCTATTTCCAATCCTTCCCGTGGCTGAAGCAGCGGGATGGAAGTGCTGGGATTCACAGNATTCCCACTGAACTGTCAATTCCCAGTCAGACACACCCGCGGAAGGACGGGTGTGACTTCACACATCCACTGACGTTGTCACTTTTGACACCTCGGCAAAGTGAGTGAAAAAACAGGAAGAGACAGCAAAGCAGAGCTGACAGTCAAATTTCAGCTCAGCATTGCTCCCCAGTTCCTGCTTTATTTGGTACTGGTAGCGTTCCACAGCATTGCAGTGAAATTTGAAATAGGAAATTTGAAAAAAAATAAAATTTAGATTTAAAAAAACTCTTAAAAGAGGGCAGGAAGATGCCTGCAGCAGCTGTGTTCATGAGCAGTGAGCTCGCAGCTCTGCAGCCAAGCTGGGGACTTTCCTGAAGTGTTCATTCTTCCCTAGGAAGAATTTCTCCATGGAAAGAGTTGGCAGGGGCTGCCCAGGGAGGTTTGGAGTCCCCACCCCTGGAGGTGTCCAAGGAAGGGCTGGAGGTGGCACTGAGTGCTCTGGGCTGGGGACAAGGTGGGGGTCAGTCACAGGCTGGACTTTGTGACCTTGGAGCTCTTTTCCAACCTCACCAATCCTGGGATTCTGTGCTTTGAGCAGTGGGATGTGGGATTGATTATCAGTGGAAGAGGTCAGCAGGCTGCTGGGCTGGAGCTCCTCCTTGTAAGGTGTCAATAAAACACCTGACAAAACTGTCGGGGAGCTGTGTTCTGCTGAGCTTTGGTGGCTCTCTGGGGAATAAAACCTCTCCTGATGTTTACACTCGATCCCACCGTGTGTTTAACCCGGGATTACCGAGGCAGCAACACCCAGCGTTTGATGCCTTGGAGTCACTTGAAGTGCAAAACAGAAAAAGAGAGACTTTTGCAAAGACCTCGGAGGGAAAAAGAAGGAAGAAAAAAAAGGACAAAAAGCACCTGTGAGTCCTTGAGGAAATGGAACATAAAATAGCAGGCGTGAGCTCCTGCCACATCACAAAACTCAGGATTAAACTGCAATTCCAGCTCTGTTTGCTGCAGGCTCACAGCCCCGCTCCGACACAGGCAGGGCAGCGTCCCTGGCCCAGGGAATCCCAGAGGAGGGATTCCTGCTCGGGTTCCAGAGGCGCTCAGGAAGGATTCTCCCACTCAGAGAGGAGAGGGAGCCTGGCAGGAGCTCTCCTGCCTCTGGGGAAGGGAGCGAGAACCCTTAAACCAGCCCTAAAGAGGCAAAAGCAATTACAATGTGTGAAAGCGCTAACAGGGAACCAGTTAGTGTTTAATGGCTCCTCCCAGAGATCTTTGAGGATGTCTCCTATCCACAGTTCTCAGAATTTATCCCATTTCTTTCATTATTCCCATTCATTCTGAATTCAGTGCCGGCCTTGGCACCATGGGGGACTTCCAATGTTTTGACTCCTCAGATCACCAACCTGCCTTGGAAACGAGGCAGATTCCTTGCCACGTGCTTTGGTTTTATTTAGTAGAGGGCAGAGATAAAAAAGAAGAGGGAGGAGTTGGGACACTTCCCTTGCTCCCGTGGCTTTAAGGTTCTTTGGAAAATCAGTTATCGAGAGGCGGCCCTTTTTTTGGGAGATTCAAGTGATAATTCAATGTTCAATTAAGCTCATTGAAAGAAGATTAAGAGACAATTTAATCACAGTTTGTGAGCACCTACACAGGGAGAACATTTGGTACAAGAGGATCCTTTAACAGGCAAAGGCATTGAGTTACCAGTTGAATTCAGCAAAGATTAAATTAGAAATAAAATTATTAATTTTTTTTTAAACCAGGGCACTTTGCCATTGTGACAAGAGATCAAGATAGGAAATCCTGGCTTTATATCAGGATGAGGTGAACTGATGTGCTGTGTTCCCAGAGTTGTGCAGGTTTAGGGTCAGGAAGTGATGACCTGGCTGCTGACTGTAGGTCATGGAACCATGGAATGGTTTGGGTTGGGAGGGACCCCAAAACTCATCCCATTCCACCCCCTGCTGTGGGCAGGGACACCTTCCACTATCCCAGGTTGTCCCTTGGAAAGGTGGGACCTGAATCCAGGCTCAGACCACTCTGAGGGGAGCTGGCAGGGAGGTTTGATGAGTATCACAGAGAAATTGAATTATTCTGTCTGAAAGATGACACTTTCCAACCCTGTAAATTCAAGGATTATCCTGAGCAGAAACACTGACTGCAAGGAAATTAAAGAGAAAGTGCAAGGCTCTTTCAGTCAAGGTCTGAAATCCTGACCAGATTCCCATCCTGAGCTGTTAAAGCAGGAGATTCCTTTTCCAAGCAGTACAAACCACTGGGAGCCATAAATCTCCCAGAAGGGAACTTATTTTTCCCCTAATTTACATGTTATCTGCAGTCCACTGTCTTCCCATTCCCAGTTTTGGCAGCGAGGTGTAGCAGTGATGTAAACATCAATATTTTAATGTCAAAGGAGAATACAAAACGAAATTGAATTCCAGTAAGTATAAAGGAAACTCAGCAATGGCTCTCCTATTGAATCCTCTGCAGATTCCAGATAATGGATTATTCAGAGACCTCCAGCTCATAAAAAGGTGCCCTTTATTCCTGGAATTTGCTGCAGTTCTCCCTTAAACTGTGATTATTTTCTGATTCCGTTACCAAGTGGATTTTGACACAGTGGTACAATTTCCTTATCTCCCTCTTAAAAGTCACTGCACTGGGCTGTGTAAAAGAAAACAGCAGCATTTTCCATGTGGATCTTCTCCCATCTGTGTGATGTTTATTAAAAAGAATAAATCTGAGGGATCCTTCCCAGCACAGCAGAATGGGAAATGCAGCTGTTCCCTGCAGGTGCTTCCAGCTGATAAATAAACCCCACTGCCTGGCCACGCACAGCAAGGGATTTTAACATGCAGGAAAATCATCTGGAACTCCAACCACCGAGCTGGAAACACGGCAGGGATGAGGAATATCTGCAAGAGGTGCAAACTGATCCCAGTTCAGACAGAAACCATCACTTGGCTGGTCCAGCACCCCCCTGACCACTCATTCCCCCCAAAATCCAGTGTGCACCCAAAGTTCCTTGTGACTGGGGCTTGTTGGGGATGGAAACCATCAGCTCAGGGGGTTTGGGGCTGTTGTGTTCAACACGAGGGTGTCTCCCAGTTTGGCTGTTCCTTGGGAATCTCACGGGAACGTGGTGCAATTCAGAAATGCAATTCAGAAATGCAATTCAGAAATTCAATTCAGAAATGCAATTCAGGAATTCCCCGCTGGCTGCTGAAATCTCTGCTGCTGGGTAGAAGGGAGAATTTGTCTCTCACAGATCTAGAAGTTTCCAACAGTTCCCCACGTTTATGAAGAGGTTTTGTTTCTATGGCATTTTTTTAGATACAAACCAAGGGTCCAGGCTGATTTCCCACTTGGCAGCACAGAAAAATCACCCAAAGGCTTTTAATTTATTTTTGTGTTTAATGAGTTTTAAAAACCCTGGCTGCCTACAGCCCAGCCCATTATTCTTGGAGGATAATCCTCCATTAAAAGGGGAATGACTCGCTGTTCTCACAGGCTTTTCTCCTCCCTTGGCTTTTATGATCCTTGGCCACTGATGTGCAGAGTGGCTTTGGACAAATTGGACTTTGAGGGCTCCATTTTCATTTGGGAAATGCTCACTAATTTGACAGGGTATTAGATGGCTTAATTAATATTGCAGACCTTTGATAGGCTCAGCTGTGAGACCCTCCAGAAGAACTGGCTGTAAAGCAGATAAAACCATCAACTGTTCCCTTCTAGTGAATTCCCAACCCTGATCAATGGGATTGGGCTGCCTCGGTGCCTCCAAGGCTGCAATGCTCTGGGATCCTGATGACTTGTCAGTGTTACTTTGAGGAAAAAAAGCACAATTAGGGCAAGTTTAGCATGGAATGAGCTCCTGTTTAATACCAGAGTTTACCAGAAGCTGCTCACTTTGCAGAACTGCAGCACAAAATAATTGACCTTAACACAGCTCCGTGCCTTTGCCTTTGATTTGGGCCACAAAACTGAATTTGTGGGCAATTACAGAGGGAGCATGAAGACATAATTAAAGGTTAGGAAGAGGTGGACATGAAAGGAATGGCTCTGGAATTAAAGTGCACTAATTCACTCTGGCTGTGGCGACACAAACAAGCTCTCAGCTCTGCAGGGTTCAGAGGAGAACTCTGGGGTTTCCTGAGCAGGTAACCCCAGCTCTCAGAGACCCCAGGGCAGCAGAGACACAACATTCACATCTCACTAAATGGATGAAAGAAGCGGTTTTGGTGTTCTTTACATTAGAAATTACACTTTCAAATAGAGAAAACAGATTTTTGTGCTTCGAACCATTAAGTAGCCAAGACATGGAACTCCAGCCAGGCTCAACATGGCTCAGAGACTTTTTGATGCTCAGGAAAAAGCCCCCAGTGGTGGTACATCCATGGACAGCCCCCTGGATAAAGAGGATTCATCATTCAGGGTTAAAATTAATGAAGTGAGATTTAGGAGGTCAAAACTATATTTGATTTCATGTTATCAAGTCCTCTTTAAGGTAGTTCCAGCACGACCTTAGATAGATCACTTCTCCCACTCATTATTTCAATTCCCTACCAATAAAGTGGTAATAATTATATTCATACACCTCCAAGGAGTGCCACAAACCTCGTTCAGTAATGTACATTTGGAGATTTTCATATGGAACTTAGTATTTAGAAAGCATCGTAAGAAATCCTTCCCAAAAAAAGTTGGTTTTCAGGGCTTTGTGATCCAGCATAACCTAAAAAAACCCAGCCCCGAAAGAACCCAGTGTGCGACACTGAGATGGTTGAATTCCCTAAGGATAAACTGAGAATTCCTGAGCCTACAGCTGCCTGGGATGTGCAGAGGTTCTGCATCCAGGAGGAATGGGTATGTACCTGTCCTGGGGTGCTTGCTCTGGGATGATGAGAAGGCAGAGAAAGCAGCACAGCGCCCAAAGGATGAAAAGCAAGGATGGAAAGCCCACTGCAAAAGCAGCAGCCCAGCAAAGGTGTGTCAAAAATGAGTGATGGAAACAGCCCTGAGCAGCCACGGCAGCGCCACAGAAACATTTGGGTAACAACGAACACGCCAGAGTGCAACAGCAATAACGGTGCCCAGAATGACTTCCACCAGGAGATTTTTTTAAAAGAGAGCCATTTTAGTTCTCTCTCTGCATCTGTAAATGGGATGTGAATTGATGATAAATACAAGCAGAGCAACGAAAAGATTTTGCATTACATTCTATTCTCTGGCCTCTCCTCCCGCCTGGAAGTGGCGTGGGGATATTCCTTACAACTGAACTGCAGCTGATCCTGTGCCCGGTGATCCGTGGCTTGTACAGAGAAACCAGGAGGCTGGGGAGGAACAAAAACCTCTCAGGTCACTGGGCGATTCCCAGCAAGGTTGTGGGGATCTGTGCAGCTCCATATTTCACTGGAATGCAATTTCCCTGCTGGGATCCCCGAGCACTTCGCAAACACTGAGGCTGAGAGGCGCACACGGTTACGGGGAAATTGCCAGGGCTGAGTCCTGCTGCTCTTCCAAAGGCAGAGAGGGGCTGAGGGGCCTTTGTGAGAAGGCAGCACTTGGGGTCAGAGAGGGTAAACATGAGAGGAGAGAGGGTGGGCATGATATCAGAGAGGGTGGACATGATATCAATGAGGGTGGGCTTGATATCAGAGAGTGTGGACATGATATCAGTGAGGGTGGACATGATATCAGTGAGGGTGGACTTGATATCAGTGAGGGTGGACATGGTATCAGTGAGGGTGGACTTGATATCAGTGAGGGTGGATGTGATATCAGAGAGAGTGGGCATGATATCAGAGAGAGATATGATATCAGAGAGAGTAGATGTGATATCAGAGAGGGTGGATGTGATATCAGAGAGGGTGGGCATGATATCAGTGAGGGCAGACTTGATATCGGTGAGGGTGGATGTGATAGAGA
>VZRS01013609.1:0-10195 GCA_013398055.1 Ifrita kowaldi
TCGTGTCCTCATAGCACCCCTGGCTATCCCCTGCTCCTCTGCGCATTGCTGGCCACTGCTGACCACGTCCCCTGGCCATCCCTGTGTACCCCTGGTCACTGCTGGCCACCACCACATTCCCCGGACATCTACAGCCACCCCATGAACCCCTGGGCACCACTGGTGTACCCCTGGGAACAACCAGCCACGCTTTGTCTCTCTGGACCTCTCTGACCACCCCTGTGTCCCATGGGCATCACTGGCTACCCCATGTCCCCTCGGGCACTGCTGACCGCCACCACATCCCCCAGCCACCCTGTGCCCCCTGGCCTCCACCAGCCACCCCATGTCCCCCCAGGCCACCCCTCACCTCATCCTTGCCATGGAACAGCCACTCGCTGCCATTGCTGAGCCTAGGGACAGAGCACAGACACCAGTGCCACGCCTGCCCACCGTGCCACCCCGTGCAGTGCCGCGCCCTCACCTGAGCTTGAAGACGTGTTTCTTCTTCTTGTAGCCCGCGGGCACCTCGCAGCGGGCGTCCCACAGCCCCAGGGGCTCCTCGCCCTGGCACGGCAGCCCCAGCGCGCGGCTCTTGGCGTCCTTGAAGAAGGCGAGCTGGCCACCCCGCAGGACGCAGTACCGCGTGCTCCACGACCTGCGCCAGCACTGCGTCACCCCGGGGACACCGCCCCACCGGGGACACCGCGCTTGACGCCGCCGTGCCTACCGGTTGGATGCACGCTTGGTGGCCGCCTCCAGGTCGTGCTTGCGGCCGAGGTAGCCCTCCAGCTGGATACTGCTGACACGGGCAGGCAGCGTGGCCGGCTCCTCTGGCTCCTCCCGCGGTGGCCGTGGGGTTGGTGACACCGGCTCCTCGTCACCTGTCCTTGGCACCAGCTGTCGCGAGGCAACGGCGTGGTTACGCCGCGGTGTCACCCACCCACTGCCACTGATGGACCCGTGGCGAGTTGTTGTCCCCTCCCGTGGTGGTACTGGGCACACGGGTTGCTGTCACCAGTGGGTCATGGACCTCAGTCTGGTGGCCTGGGGGTGGGTCACCCCCAGGTCTCCATACCAGTGACCTCACCAGCTCTGGTATGTGGGAACTGGTGGCTACTGGGAGGACCCCAGTGAGTGGCTGGGTGCCAGTGACCCCACCAGTTCCAAGATGTGGGAGCTGGTGACAGCTGGGAGGACCGCTCAGCATCCCCATCCCAGATGTGATCCCACAGTGAGTGTCTGGGATCCTCCAGTGAGGCCAGCCCTGGGACCCTCCGTGCAGTGCCAGTGACCCTGCCAGATCCAGTGTGTGGGAACTGATGGTTATTGGGAAGACCCCAGTGGGCATCTGGGACATGGTCCAGCCCTGGGCCTCAGTGCAGTGTCAACGTGTGTGTGTGTGGCAACGTGTCCAGCTCCAGTGTGCAGGAACTGGTGGCTACTGAGAGGACCCCAGTGAGCGGCTGGGACATGGTCTAGCCCTCGGACCCCCAGATCTTGGTGCCAGTGACCCCCCAGCTCCAGTATGTGAGAACGGGTACACATTGGGAAGACCCCAGCAATCATCTGGGACCCTCAGCACAGTGCCAGTGAAGCCACCAGCTCCAGTACACAAAAACTGGTGGCTACTGGGAGGACCCCAGTGAGTGGCTGGGACACCGGCCAGCCCTGGCACCCCCCAGTCTCAGTGCCAGTGTCTCCTCAGATTTGGGGTGATGAGGTTGAACCAAGCTAGATGAGCAGTCCTGGGAGCCACCACCTCAGTGTCGTCGCCAGCCCAGGGGACTTGGGGAGGTCCGGTTCAGGAATGTGGTGCCCGACGAAGGGGATGCCCATCCAGCTGGGTGCCAGAGGAGGGGCTTGGCCAGGGCCCCTGTCCCCAAGGAGGCAGGAGATGCCCATGTCCCCGAGCAGGCAGAAGTGATCTTGTCCCCAGGTGTGTCGTCAGGGGTCTTGTCCCCAGGCAGGCGAATGTGATCTTGTTCCCAGGGAGGCAGGAGATGTCCCAGGTAGAGGGGACTCCTGTCCCCAAGGAGGGGAAAGTGTCTGTGTTCCTCAGCAGGCAAAGAGCACCCTGTCCCCAAGGAGCCAGAAGATTCCCATATCCCCAAGAAAGCAGAGCAGGACCCTGTCCCCAGGGAGATGCCCATGTCCCTGAGCTGGCAGAAATGCTCTTGTCCCCAGGTAGGTTCTCAAGGATCCTGTCCCCAGGCAGGGGAAAGTGGTCTGGTCCCCAGGGATCCAGAGGATGCCCGTGTTCCCAAGCAGGCTGGCAGTAAGCAGAGAGCACTCCCGTCCCCAAGCAGTTGAAAGTGGCCATGTCCCCAAGGAGGCAGAGAGGATCCTGTTCCTGAGTAGTCAGAAGATGCCCATGTCCCTGTGCTGGCAGAAATTATCTTGTCCCCAAGGAGCCAGGAGATGCCCATGTCCCCAAGCAGGCAGAAGAGGTAGAAGGGGTTCCTGTCCCCAAGGAGCCAGGAGATGCCCATGTCCCCAAGCAGGCAGAAGAGGCAGAAGGGGTTCCTGTCCCCAAGGAGCCAGAGGATGCCCATGTCCCTGAGCAGGCTGGCAGTAAGCAGAAAGGGCTGCTGTCCCCAAGCTGATGAAAGTGGCCATGTCCCCAAGCAGGCAGAGGGGCACACTGTCCCTGAGTAGCCAGAAGATCCCCATGTCCCTGATCAGGCACAAATGAGCTTGTTCCCACGTAGGCACTTAAGGATCCTGTCCCCAGGCAGGGGAGAGTGATCTGGTCCCTGAGGAGCCAGGAGATGCCCGTGTCCCCAGGCAGGCAGAAGAGGCAGAAGAGGGAGAAGGGGTTCCTGTACCCAAGCAGGCAGAGCCACAGAGAGCCATCATGTCCCTGTGCAGGCAGAGCAGGTGGGAGGAGCAGAGAGCTGGCAGCGAGGACAGGGGCTGGCACACGGTGACAATGCCCTGTGGGCAACGTTGCCTTGCAGGGTGACAATGCTGCAGGGTGTAACGCCCTACAGGGTGCTGATGCCTTGTAGAGTGACAATGTCCCACAGGTTGCTGATGCCCCACAGGGTGACAGTGCTCCATGGGGTGACAATGCCCCATACGGTGACTGTGTCTCTTAGGGTGATGATGCTCCCACAGCGTGATAATGACCCACGGGGTGAAAATTCCCCGCAGGGTGCTGATGATGTCCCACAGGGTGACAATGCCCTGCAGGGTGATGATGCCCCGCAGGGTGCTGATGTCCTGTACAGCGATGATGTCCCTTGGGGTGACACAGTGGCCCCAGGGCAGACGCTCCAACTCTGGCTGCTGCACCGATCCCAGACACACACATACACCATGGGTGCCACCCGCCACGTCACCCCAGGAGTTGGGGCGAAGGGGACCTGCAGCACCCCTCTGCCCGCCCAGCCTTTTTGAGGTAATTCAGCATTTATTCAACACAAGGCAAGGACAAGGTGAGGGTTGGGCATGCAGGGATCTGTTAACACAATGAGGTCACAGTCACGGGGACATGCAGGGACATGCAGGGACATGCAGGGACACTTTTTTGGCCGTCGGGGAAGGTAAAAGTTAACTCAAGAACTGACCGGCTCTGGTCCATCTGTGGTGGGCAGCGAAGTGTCCTGTGTGCTCACATCCTTCCTCTTCTCCTCCTCTTCCTCCTCCTCCTCAGACCTGCACAGGCAGACAGTCAGTCAGCATCCCCATCCCAGACGTGATTCCATAGGGATGGGGCTGGCTGCTGCTCTCTCGTACTACTGAGGGATGAAAGCCCTGTCGGAGCGACGCTTGACCTTCATCTCTCCTCTTTATCAGCATCAATTTATTGCTTGGAAAAGGCAAATTGCTAAAAAGCCCCTTAATGCTAAAAAATATCCTTAACGGTTCGAGAAGAGGGATGTGGAAACTCGTGTCCCTGGTCACATGGAATGGTGGTGGCATCCCTTACCCAGCCTCCAGTTCCCCATCCAGATCCAGGCAGTAGTCGGGAGCCTCGGAGCGCGTCGTCCCATCCCGCATCAGCCCCTCACGCAGGGACCGCCCGCCCAGGAGCTCCAGCTGCCAGGGAAGGGGTGAAGGTGTTAAGGGATGGGGGGGAGACTGAGGCAGGGCAGGCAGAGGCCTCATCCCAAGCCTTCCTCACCGTTGTCAGCTTCCTGAGGGCAGCGATGCGCTCCTCCCAGGTGGCTGAGGACTTCTCAAAAGCCTCGTGCCGCTTCAGCAGCTTCTCCACTGCATCCACTGTCTGCCCGTAGTCGCTGCTGGCCAGGTAGGGCTCCTGAGCCATGAGCCATGACTCGGCCACCGAGGCGTCGCGGGAGAACTGGCACACCTCCAGCACTGTGGGAGGGATGGGCAGCGCTCAGCCCCTGGACCACCCATCCCACCACCCCCGGCACCACCGTGCTCCTCCCCAGCACCCCCGGCAGACTCACGCAGCCGCAGCCGCTCCCAGCGCTGCTCCCATGTCTCCATCATGGCTTTCCTCTTGTCCACCAACTCCACCAGCTTCGCCTTGATCTGCGTGGGGATGCTGTCAGGGGGTGGCCCAGATGGCATCACCACCACTGCCCCCTATCCCTGATTCCCTCACCTCTGGTGAGTCCTGGTGCTTGCGCTGCAGCAGCTTCTTGCCCAGCTCAATGCAGGTGGTGAAGTTCTTGCCCCGGGCATCCACCTCAGCCTTAATTCCCTGGTGATATTTCATCAGCAGCTCCACCGAGGAGACGTCCCTGGGGACACAGGCACCAGTGTCAGTGGTGCCATCGGTTCCACATCCCATCCCAGGTGCCCACTGGGTGCATCTATACCTGGGTTTCTCCTGTGTCTCAATCTGCCGGACAGTGCTCTCCATCCAGGAGAGCAGATCCCGTGCCATGCTGAAGAAGCGGTGTTTGTCAGCCGTGTCCACCAGCCGTGCCCGGCGCCCGCTGCACGCTTCCAGCAGCTCCTGCAGCGCTCGGGACACCTCCTGCTCCTGCTCCTGAATTCCAGCCGCCTTCTCCCCGGCATAGGCGGTCTGCAGGCGTGCTGCTGTCTCCCGAAACTGCTGCACCTGCACGGAGAATCACAGAATGGGTTGGAAGGGACCTCAAAGACCATCGCACCAAGCCTCCCACCACGGGTAGGGACACCTTCCACAAGACCACGGGGAATGCTGAGTGCTGGCATCCACACCAGGCTGGAGCCTCACCTGTGCCTCCAGCAGCTGGAGGTCCCTTTCGAAGGCGCTGTGCATCCGGTGGAAAGCCTCCACCGTGCCGGCATCCTCACCCAGATCCTGGGGCAGCTCCTGACGCCGGGCAGCGATGAGGGCCAGCAGCTCTGCGCCGTCATAGAAGTACTTGTGGAGGTCGTGGGAGGCGGCGAGGAGCTGCATGCGGGTGTCGATCAGCTCCAGGAGGTCGGCCCAGCTCTCGTTCAGCCCATCCTTCCACTCGGCTATGGTGGCCGCCTCGATGTGCCCCGCGTCGATGAGGTCCTCAATGGTCAGGTTCACCCGATCCACACGCTCCTGCCCCACGCTGCCTGTTTCCCGCGCAAACTCCCGAAACTTCTCCCGCAGGAGCTGCATGGAGGAAAGAGAAGAGTCAAGGCGCCCCCCTCAAGCCACCCACTGTCACCACCACAACCATCCCATCACCCTCACCATGACATGATCCAGGTCTTGCCCCATCTCCGGGGAGGAGGCGACCACATCACGCTCGGCAATCCACTGCTCCAGCTCTTCCACCTCCCGCTTCAGCTGGAAGAGGTGTGACATGTTCTCCAGGCGCCGGCGGCGCTCCTCGGCCGCCTCCTTCAGCCCCGCGTAGTGCTTGTCCACCTGGCCCTGCAGCCGGATGATCTGCTCCCTGCGCGGCCCCGGCACACAGACACCCAGTTCTCACCCATGAAAAAATGTCCCCGACCCACCCCTGTTGACATCCGGGGGGTTTGGGGGTGAAGGACCGGCTTTGTGCTCCCCGTATCCCTCTGTGACCACCTCCCCACCCAAACGGAGCAGCTGGCAGTGCCAGAGCTCCAGCCAAACCCCCCACCCACGCAGTGCTGAGGGCACAGGGTCAGGGGCACCGAGGGACAGGGGACACACGGCGTGGCACCTACCCCTCGGGGTGGCCAGCAGAGAGCAGCTGCTGCGCCCTCCCTGCAAGCTCCTTGATGGTTTGTCCGTAGTCCTCGATGGAGCGCAGCTGCCGGACGTGTCTCTTCAGCATCATCAAGCAGCTCTCTTCGTCCTATGGCATGGAAAACATCGGTGCCATCAGCACCCAGCATGGTCAGGGGACAGGGACTAGGGTCTAGACCCAGTGCCCACCCTACAGGAAAGTCCTGGCTCTATCTGATGCCATAGGGAGCAATGGTGAGCTCAGCAGGGCATGGCATGGAAGGGGATGGATGGTGTGTAATGGCAGAGGAATGACACATAAGAGCAGGACACACGATGGTGTGCCACATATGGATGATGTTTAACTGCACAGCGTGGCACTGCCTGGGTCAATATTGGACATCCCAGCAAGGCAGGGCCCAGTGCAGCACAGACCCCCCCAAACACGGAACACCACATGGAATCGCTCCTCACCTTTGGTTTCTCCTCAGGTCCCATGAAGAGCTCCTGCTCGCTAACCCAGGCCTCGGCCTCGTCAGCATCCAGGTAGTACTGCTGGGCCTCTCTGGCCTCCCGCAGGCGCTGGTGCCGGGCGGCTGCCTCCTCCTGCAGCGTCTCCCACAGTGCCCGCAGCTCCTGTGCCTGTACCGCCAGCTCCGGGCCTGGCTCCTCACTGCTCCCCACTGCCTCCCCCCGGCTGAGCACCTCACCCAGGCGGGGGGCATGGCCCGCCAGCTCCTTCTGCAGTGTCTGCCAGCAGGAGGGAAGTCACAGTGAGAGTCACCCATGGGATGGATCCCATGGGACCACCCAGGATGGTGGGTGTTGCTGCAGTACCCAGGCTCACCTCGTTCCTCTTGGTCAGGCGCTGCACACTTGGGAGGTCGGTGCCATGATCCGTTGACCTCGCCAGGGAAAGTCGCTCCTGCACCCACAGCTGCAGGAAGGAGCACCCAGTGAGCCCCCTGTAGCACCCATGGGTACTCCCAGCCCCCTGGCCCCCGCCACAGTGAGGACACTCACCGTCTCATCCTCCAGATCCCGCCCCAGCTGGTACATGGCCTTGGCAGTCTCCAGCTCCTTCCTCTTCCTCTCCAGTGGCTCCAGCAGCTCAAGGACTCGCTGCCGGAGCATCTGCTCCTGCCTAGTGGCATCGGGCATGTCCCCGGCACCAGGGGTGCCCTGCCACCCCAGTTCCTCCAGCTCCTTCATCCACGTTCTCACTTGCTCTTCCAGTCTCTGGCGGGGCAAATCCATGTGAGTTAGGGATCAGAGCCGAGATGGAGAACCCCAGTCCCATTTGGGAACAAACCCCATCGCCTTGGGCCTCCTGTCCCTTCCCAAAGGGCCCAGTGAGGTGCCAGTACCCACCGTCAACCTCTTCAGCAGCAGGTTGGTGGCGGTGAGGTCCTTGACCTTCTCGGCGTGGCGCAGCTCCTCCTGCGCCCGCCCCAGCCAGCTCTCCAGCTCCCCGTAGCTCCGGGCATACAGCGCCGAGCGCTCGGCCTCGAACAGCTGCCGGCCCCTGTCCTCGGCAGCGCTGCGCAGCCCGGCCCAGCGCCGGCGCAGCTCCTCCAGCCGCTGTGTCACCACCGCGCTGTACTGCGGCTTGCGTGTGGCCAGCTCCATCCCCTCCTGCGGCAACAGTAGAGAGGAGGGTGGTCACAGCGGCATGGGGGCATCCCACCCGTGCAGCAGGCTGGGAGCATTCCAGAGTCATGGAATTTGTTAAGGTTGGAAGACACCTCTCAGGCCATCGAGTCCGACCGTTCCCCCAGCACTGCCAAGGCCACCACTAACCCATGTCCCCAGATGCCACATCCACACAGCTTTTAAATCCCTCCAGGGATGGGGATTCTACCACTGCCATGGGCAGTCTGTGCCAGGGCTGCACAACCCTTTCCCTGAAGAAATTTTCCTTGATATCCAATCAAAACCTTCCCTGATGCAACTTGAGGCCGTTTCCTCTTGTCCTTTCCCTTGGTCCCCAGGAGAAGAGTCCAACCCCCACCTGGCTGCACCCTCCTGTCAGGGAGTTGTAGAGAATGAGAAGGTTCCTCCCTGAGCCTCCTTTTCTCCAGGCTGAGCCTGCCAGCTCCCTCAGCAATTCCTCATGCTTCAGACTCTTCCCCAACATCATTCCCCCTCTCTGATCACGGTGCCAGCACCCACCGCCTCAATCTTCTCCAGCCAGCTCTGGTTGGGTGCCAGCTCAGCCATGAACGCCTGGTGCTTCTGCCACCTGCTGTGGAGACCACGGGTTTCTCCATAGGAGACATCCTGAGCCATCAGCATCTTCTCATCCACCCAGGCGTCAAACTGCAGGGAAGGGGTGTCAGTGCTCAGCAGTGTCAGTAGGGACCCCCGAGGGGTGCCACCAGCTGTGCTGCGTTCCTACCTCCTGGCAGCTCTGCAGGAAGGTCTGTAGGTCGTGGTTGTCCTGCATCAAACCCGCTGCTTCCTCCACCTTGTCCATGACGGCTCCATGCCTGGCAGGGGACCATGGATGTGCAGCATCAGCCCTGCTGCCCACACGCTGCCCACCCACCCGCTGGCCCTGCGCCGGACTCACCGCTCCTGGAGAGTTTGGCACTTCTCAGAGATCTTCTCAGCAAAGATGTTCTCCTCAGCCACCAGCTTGGTGCCACCAGCTACCACCTCCGGGACCTTCTTGGCATTGCTCTCCACACCAGCACGGAAGTTCTGGAAGCGGTGCATGGCAGCAGCCGAGCCCTCCAGCGTGGAGGGCAGCTCCAGGTGAGACAGCGTGTACTCCTGAGGGACACAGCAAGGGATCAGCACACAATCACCCATTTTTGGGGTGCCTGTGAGCCAAGAGACCCAAAGGACATCACTTGAGCACCCACCTGCTTGGTGAGGAGGATCTCCGCCTGCTTGGTGTCACGAAGGAACTCCTGGAAGTCGCGGCACTGGGTGAGGAAGCGCTTCCGAGCCTCTGCCATCTTGCCCAGGGCAGCCCAGCCATCCTTCACGCCGCCCAGGCGCTGCCGCAGCCCCTCATACTCAGGGTCCGTCTGGCCCCCCAGCACCCGCTCCCCCGCCTCCGCCAAGGCAGTGAAGGCTCCCGCATGCTCCTCGGCGTCACGCCGGGCAGCTTCGTGCCGCTGCAGCATCTCCTCTGCCTCCCCCAGTGATGCCGGCACCTCATCGACGGCTGCCACGGCTTTCTGAGCGCCGAAGAGCCACGCCTGGAAGTCATCCAGGTCCTGCAGGAAACTCCGGAGCTGCCCAGCTTCCCCCAGGGACGCTGCTCGCTCTGCCAGGGCTGCTTGCAGCTCATCCCAGGCGGACGTGGCCGCCGCCAGCTTCTGGGCCACTTCTGCAGCCACCTCGGGCCGCTCCTCGGCCAGGCGCTCAGCTTGGGAGCGCAGGGCAGCCAGGCGATCCTGGGCCACCGCCAGCTCCCGCTCGATGCCGTAGAGCTTGCGCTGGGTAGCCAGGACACCAGCCAGGTCACGGCCCAGCTCGGCCGTGGCCTCCACTGCCCGGGCTTTGCTTCGCAGCCATTTCTGGGTCTCCTCGGACTCCAGGTTGTAGTTGAGGAGGCGCAGTGCCGAGCCCACCGCCCGCCGGCGCTCCGACACCAGCTCCCGGAACCGACCCCACCTGCAGGACAGAGGTGGAGGATGGCAAGGAATGCACCATCACCGCATCACCCGCTCGCATCACCCGCCACCGCCACCGTACCTCTCGTTGAGCTGCTCCCGGCACTGCCGGACCTGGGGGCTCCGGGGGTGCCCGCTAGCCAGGAGCCCATCAGCTGCCTGATTGACTGCGGCAATCTGGGAAGCCACGGTGGCCATGTCTTGCTCCAGCCCATCCAACCTGTGGGAACATCCAGGCTTAGAACGAGCAGCAACTCAGGACAGGGCACGGCAGCACTGCCATGGCGGGGGCCCCTTCCTACCTGCGCTGTGTCACATCCAGGTCCTCCAGCGCCTGCGGCACCTCCAACTCTCCCAGCCAGGTCTCCTTGGAGCCCATCCAGAGATGACAGGCATCGCTCTCCCCAAAAACGGTGTAGAGGTCCAGGGCGTCCTGCAGCTGGCGGCCGCGGCGCTCAGCCAGCGCGGCCGCCTCGGCGTGCAGCTCCCGCAGGGC
>VZRS01013616.1:0-29276 GCA_013398055.1 Ifrita kowaldi
TATATTAGAGAGATTTTATTCACAGTTAACTTTTCTGGGACATTTATGATAATACTCTTTGTTGAATCATCAAAGTTTTTTGTGTTTGAAAAGACTGCTGGCCTTCACTGGTCCTTGATGAGCATGGTCCTCACCTGCTGGAGTGCTGCTGACCAAGCTCTACAAAGCTAGGGCCAAGACAGGGCATTGTAAGTGTCTGTAGCCAGCTTCACATAAAGTTGAGGTGCCATTGCCAGGATGGAAAGCTGAGTTGGAGCTGGACTTGCTCCAGGAGCTGCGTTCTCCTCTTCTGAGAAATATGTACGATTTGCTCTCTCCTGCTGATATTCCTGTGGCCTTCAGAGGGTTTTTGACACAAGAGTTAAGAGACATTGGGGTTTTGGCAGCTCTGTTTTGAGGTTAGTTTGTTCCTCCCTGTTGCAGCCATGTCTGTGCATGACTGCATGGCCTTTGCATAGGTCTGAGGAGCATGAAGGGTGCTTGTCCTGACAGTGAGAGTCACAGATGATGCTTTCTGAATGTGCTTTCAGCTCTGCCTGCCTTGCACTGGGTGTGGAAAACGTTGCTCCTGAGAATTTAGGGAATACATTGCAGATTGAAAAACTAACTTTTCCTTTTCTTTATGAGGTAAAGATAATGGAAAGCATTCGAGTCAGGCACAGTTTTAGCTATTTCTTAGTTGTGAAGTTAGAACTAAACCATTCATGGGAATGGGATTGAGAAGTTGGTCTTTTGGATTAAGCAGTTACCAGAAGATAGGAAGGATACATCCTTGGCACAGCATCAGCCATCTTTCTCTCAGTAATTTCAGGCTCAGTCACCTGTTTCTGACCCGCCTCAACTCTGCTGAAGATTGTTGATTGATACCTAATTTGGAGGTTTTTATTCTGCAGCTAATTGAAGGGGCCTCCTCTGAACAAAAAAGCAGCCTTGGCATTACCAGCATGGACTACTATAACTATCTGAGTCTCTCTGGGTCCTACAAAGTCGATGACATTGATGACAAATCAGATTTCCAAGAAACACTGGTGAGTTCTTCACTGTATGATTTGCATAGTGGTGGATGTACGTTCATTTCACTGCTCATTTGTAGCAAAGACACTGATTTGTTAATGTGGGAATGAATAATTACTGTAGATATGACTTATTCTAGTTGTATTTTGCCCCGAGGAGGAGGTTATGTTATCCTGAGGATAGATAGTTTTTGTAGAAAGGTGTTTTGCTTTTCAGTTTGTTCTTTTTCAGAAGGGTGCAAATTTAATGACATTTAATTTGTACGGATGATCTGTAGTATGAAAAGTGTGAGAATGCAAACACAGTGAGGAACTTGCATTAGAAAATATAAAAGAGTGCTCTGCTTTAGCTGAATTCCCAGTGTTGGCTGACATTCCATGCTTATTTAAAACAGTACAGCTGAAAAGGTGGAGAAGGGGAGTGAGCACAGATCAGGGATCTTTATCCAGTGCTGTTGCCCGTTCATTTTGTGACCAGCCAACTGCTGGTGTCCTGTTCTTAGTAATTTACTATTTAAAGTAGGTGTATTAACACATTTATGTATGTAGCACATTTAAAGGCCTAACAAAAGAATTGTTACTGTTGTATTGGAGCTTATTTGGTATTTTAGAAAAACAGTCAGTTGAGAAGACATTCTGTACGTTATCATGTACTCTGAACTCCAAAACCCAGGGGTGCTGTGGATTATTTTGTAGTAAGTGGATGAAATTCACAGCCTAATCCAGACACTGGGCTGCTTTTTAGAGTCATTCAGTACAGCTTCAAAATTCTTGGTCTTGGTGGATAAACTGTCTGTGTAGAAGGAATAAAATCATTGTCTCTTAGGTTCATTGTTTCCCAGTTTGCAATGAAACTATTTATTTTTAGTGTGACACTTTAAAAGCAGGTGTTTGGTTTTTAATAAGTTTATTTTTTCCAGAATTCATTCTGTTAATACATCTTCTGAATAGTGTAGATGCTTCTGTATTTAATTAAAAAAAATACAGAAATGTTGAAGTAGGACATCTGGTACCCTTTGAACTTCATTGCAGCTGTAATGAAATTTGGTTGCCTTAGGAATCTGAACTGCTTTGAATAACTCTACTTTTTGACACCAGAATTTTAAAAGGACTTCTAAGACAAGAGTCTTTGACTGATGCAAGTTTGTTTGTTTGTTTTTCTTCCCAGCACGCAATGAGTGTGATTGGGATCTTTGCAGAGGAGCAGGCATTGGTACTGCAGATAGTGGCAGGAATACTGCATTTGGGAAACATCAGCTTCAAAGAAGTTGGCAACTATGCAGGAGTGGAGAGTGAGGAGTGTAAGTACCTCTGGAAATTGTTACAGGAGCAGCAGTGGGCTGCAGCCCAGATGGCAGAAGGTGAACTGCAATTTAGAGCTGCTTATCCAAACAGAGCATCGTTTTGTAGAGTGTGAGGCTGCCAGTTGAGAGTCTCTGCCAAAACCAGGTGCTGAGGCCCCTCTTTTGTCTTGTAAAAGGCCACTGACTTAACAGGAGTGTGATTTTGAATTTAGAAATTCTGTTCCAACCTTTGAATGTGAAATAACAGCCACTGTAAGAAGGGCTTGAACTCTACTTCTTTCAGTGCATCAGCACACATTCATAGAAACCCCTGTTTGTTACGTGGTTTGTGTGGCCTCACTGTGTGACAGCAGCTCCCAACTGTGGGTGTCCCTGGGCTCAGGACGTAGCTGATGCCCAGGCATCCATACAGGTGTGTACATGTGCCTTGTGAACAGAGGTCCAGAGCTGAACTGAAAGGCAGAATTTACATTCTACAGTTATGTTTCCTGTCTCAAATCACTCAACTGATACCTCACTGTTAGGTGCAGCTACTGAGTAACTATTTCTTCACAATTCCCTTTTCCACAGTGCCCCTTCCTTGCATCCCTCAGCATGTACTGCTGTTCTGTAGGAGCTGGGTCCACAGCAGCGAGGTGTTGGAATATTAATGGACCTTGAATTCTAAATGTTTTTGTTGTGATTTCTACCTTGCATCTAATGTGGATTTATGCTACTTTGATGGTTTAAAGACAGAATGGAGAAGCACAACATATATAATAGTACCTTATACATACCTGTGTGTTCTCTTAACTCTTAGTTCAGAATGGGTCTCATGTTTAGGAAAATTGCATTTGTTTAGCTTTAGATACTTTATTCATAACTGACCTATCTTGTGCAGCCAACTTCACACTCAGATGTGTTAGTAGTGTCCTGCTATTTGTTTTAAAAAATTGGGAAATAAAAATTACAAATTTTTAACCTTACTAGTCTCTCAAATCAAGAAATTAAGTGAACCCAAAGAAAAGCATTTTGTGGCATTGTATTTATATGCCTTTTGATTCCAAATGAGTTACTGTGCTTCGATTTAAATCACAGCATTAAGTCTTTCAATGAAGTCAAGGCATTTAAAAGCCATACAAGATGGATACAGAGTGAGTTGCATCAGAATGACAAATGGCAAAGACATGAATTGAAAATAAATCATTAAAAGGGCATGTGTTTCTATGATGAGCCATATCCACTGTTTCTCCTGCTCACTGGGATACAAATGTAGAAATTGTGTTTGAATAATACATGGGAAGAAATTAGAAGGTAGAATGAATATCAAACTTAACCATAAATATGCTGATTTTAAAGAAGCCAGAGAAGAAATAGCCATGTCTAGTACAGTTTCTGCATTATGAAGATGAAAGTTGGGCTCATTTGTCTTTTCCATCAGTCCTCCCCCCAGTTTACTGTTTGTCCTAGCCAACTGAATAATAACGCGTTTATAGCCTGCATAGCCACAAAAGATAAAGCACAAGGAATGACCAGTGGTCAGTCCTGTTTTGCATAAGCCTGAAATAATAAAAAGTTTAAGAATTTGGTCGATAGTATTCTTGTTGTTATACAGCCAATTGCAGAAAAACATGCAAAGGCCATTCTTTGGGACACCAAAAACTCTACTCTCTTGCTCTGAGTCAGAATCAAATCTGTACAGACCATTCTTGACAGACCTTTAGACAAATACATTTTTAAAACTGCCAGTGATTGCTATCTGCTCCAGTTCTTCATTATATTAATAGATGAAAAAAGTTCTTATTTAGTCAACATCTTCCATGTTACAAATCATGGCAAACACTAGCACTTCTCTTGTGGAAGGAGGAAAGAATTTAAATCATCCTTCTTTACACTTGCATTGTATTGAAAGGGTTGTTTTTTCACTTCCTGGAAGCCCATGAAGGGAGCCCAGCCTCATCAGCTTTCCTTAATTGAGTGTATTTAAAACTATTCCACTGAATGCTACTGATGACTCTGAGGGTAATTTTTTTCAATTACATGCATATCCTGCTTTATAATAATTTCCAGACTGTAACTTTATGGTCCCTAACTAGGGAAAACAGTCAGGCATCTTAAGAATGTGAAGTTGTATCGGGTGCTGGCCAGCTACTCTTCCCTTACAGTAAATCATTAGCACTGGGAAGGGAGAGTTCCTGAGCTCTGCATGGTGGTTCTTGCCATTAGACTGTCTTCATAAATTCTTACCAGTAATATTGGTTAAGCAATTTCCTGGCATCTTACAGTATATGTGAGCATATGTGGTCTGTCATTGCCTACATTCTTTCCCATTTTGGAGCATATAATGATTGACTTTTTCTTGTGCTCTTCAGCCTGAGTTCTCTGAATTACCAGAGATGTTGCCAGGGACTTGACTTTGATTGTGTGATTCCTGGTACCCCAGAGTAAATTTAAGCAGTTTGCTGATGGTAATAAATCATATTTCAGAAAGCTGGTGGTTATTTTCAATTTTAAAAATACTTCTGGAATAATGTACTAAAGGGTTTAGTGAAGTCATGCTGTGACATTACACATGTGTAAAGCACAAGTGGCTGCTGCCTTAGTGATTATTTTACATCCTCCTCAGACCAGTAAAGTAGATCTGAAACCAATGGAACATGGAGGAAACAGTGGTAGAGGATTATGTGGTTTAAAGGAGGTGCAATACCAACTCCAAGAGTTGTTCTTGGGAGTTGTTTCCATTTGCTTTCAAGACACTTCTGTTTTTCCACTCCTTAAGGTGTGTGACACCTGCAGTAACATCTGCACCATGTGCTGAGAATGCAGAGAATACGAAACCCGGGGCTGCTTATTGCACAGATGTATTTTTGTGCTTTTCTTTTAAATAAGAATTGGTAAAGTACTTACAGAATAAGAGATTAAAAAGTAAAAGGTAAGGTAATTGAAAACTTTTTGCAATGTCCTAACTTACAAGAAGAAAGGGAAAGGATATTAGGAAGCAGGTAGCCTAGTTTTTATGATATTTTAAACATTTAATGTTTTTACAAAAAATTTTCAATGGTGTCAATTTTATTTCATGTGTGAGCTCTGTATTTTATTTCCATCTCCTCCAAGAGTGATTTGTTTGAACCACACAGTTCAAAACTATGTCCTGTGGCAGCTTACATGTTTGAAGGACTGAAGGTACAGAAATAGCTGACTATTTTACTTCAAGGTGGTTTATCTTAATTGAAATCCATATAAGTAAAGAGTTGAAAATGTCCTTGAGCATAGGGAAATTTTGAAGACATAAATCACTCCTCTTTTCCTTTTTAAGCTGCACACCCCATGAGTTTTATTGTTATTCGAGATACAGTTAATTTTTTTCTTTGTTCTGTATTTAGTCTGTAAGTCATAATCCAGCAAGCCTGATCTTTCTTGCAGTTTTAGCTTTCCCTGCTTTTCTCCTGGGAATTAACCAGGACCGCCTAAAGGAAAAACTGACCAGCAGACAGATGGACAGCAAGTGGGGAGGCAAATCTGAGTCCATTAATGTCACATTAAATGTGGAACAAGCCTGCTACACCAGGGATGCACTGGCCAAGGCCCTTCATTCCCGTGTTTTTGATTACTTGGTGGATGTAAGTTGGATTTGCTTGATTCTACTGAAGTATCAAAACAAGTTCAAGTGCACTAGGAATGTTCCTTGCAGGCCTTTTCTTGCCTGTCGGTGCTTTGCCCAAGCCTGCACAGTGCAGTGGGAGTGTGACCATGGATACCAAACCCAGGGCACTGACTCTGACATGAGCTGTGCTTTCAGGCTCCTGCCGTAACTGTCCCCTGTGGGATCCTGATCTTCTCCTTCCTGTCAGCAGCTGTACTTCTGAGTCTGACTTCCTCTTTCATAGATGAGCAGAATTACTTGGTTATGGTCCCCTGCTCTCTGATCCCACTCCCTGCAAAGAGTCCCTTCAGCATCTGGATTTGGCAGTGGAGCCAGTGGCCAAATTCCATTCTCCATGCCAAAGTGCTCTCTTGTTCAGGGTGAGACCCTGGGCTGGGCTGGCAGCCCCAGATGCTCCTGATGCAGCAGGGATCTCCCCCGGGTGGGGCACTGCAGTGACCCAGAGCTTCCCTCCTCACGCCAGCCCTGCCGTCCCACCCTGTGCCTGTGCCAGCACTGACGCTGCAGAGGAGGGGAACGTAGAGTGAGGTGAAAAGATTCAGTGCCCCTCTGCAAAAGTCATCAAATGTCAGACTTAAAGCTGTTCTTTTTCTGTTGGCTCCTTTTATTTAACTGAGCCAATTACAATGAAGGGGAAAGATTTTTATAGATAGTAGATCCAAAGACTCACTGACCTGGAAAACAGGATAACTTACTGTTCATTTCCTAACTGTTAGTAACACTTTATTAAAAAGTGAAAGTAAAATAACCTATTATAGATATTTGTATTCAATTAAAAATACTATTTTAAAAGAATTTCAATATAAATATTTAAGAATATTGATATATTTTAAATGTATAAACTACACTTTGTTTTATGTTTTGTTTCTGTTTTGTTAGTCTATTAATAAGGCTATGGAGAAGGACCATGAAGAATATAACATTGGTGTCCTTGATATTTATGGCTTTGAAATATTTCAGGTATGGCAATGCAAATACTTGGGATTTGAGCAGATCTGACCTAGAAGAGTTCTTTTGTAATTTAGAGGGGAAAAAATTTAAACCAGAAAAAAAATCACAGATCCTATAGCCAGAATAAAAGCAAAAAAATCCCAACCCAGCTTCCTGGACATTGTGATGTGACTGCTAATGTCTCACTTAATAAACATGAGGTATTGAAGAAACTTCAAACAAAGTCATTGATCTTAAAAGAAAGATCTGAGATTCCACAAAATGTCTATAAAGTCAGCAACCCATCTATCACTGACAGTGTTTCTTTGAAGCTTATTGCCAGCATAAGAACTAAAAATTATTGTATATAAGGCAGGAGACTAATTTTAAATTGTTTCTTTTCAACAGAAAAATGGTTTTGAACAGTTCTGCATCAACTTTGTAAATGAAAAACTGCAGCAGATTTTTATTGAACTGACACTGAAGGCAGAGCAGGTAACCAGACATTTATTACTTTGGAATTCACAAATGAGCTGTTCCTTTTTTCAGCTGGTGGAAAAATCGAGGTTTCATCATCTGTTAACAGTAAAATCTACCTTGTTAAGTAAGACAAAGGGAAAGAAAACAACCTTTGTTGTTGGCTGACCCTAGGACTATAAACAACATCAGTTGCAGGCATTTATTCTCTGATGGAGTGGTGCAGAAGCCAGTCCACCCCACGGTGTGCTAATGCAGTCATATGACTGTGCCCAGGCTTGCTGCAGAGTCTGACTCATGGGCAGGGATGGAAAGCTGCAGCCTGGCTCCATCCCTGGGCTTCCCTGGAGCATGACACACATTTCATTGGGGATACTTCCCTTAATTTCCTCCACACTTTAAAAATTTTTTTAATATGTATGTTTATATATATGTGTGTGCGTGTGTATGTAAAAATGAAATGGATCAGAGAAATGCAAAAATACTTGTGAAAGTATTTGCAGTTCTCTGCTCACAGTCTTACTGCCAAATCTCACTTTTTTTTGTTTCTGCATGGGAGGGCAGACAGGATGCAGCTGAGACAGGAGCCCTGTGTGCAGCGTGAGCTCAGGGCTGGCACCAGCTTTGGGACTGTGTTTTCAAGAATGCCCAGACACAATTGCCTTTGTGGGAAAGTAGCCAGTCATGGCACTGAGTGCACAAGTGACCTGCAAAGTGTCTACTGAGCCCTTATATGTGCAACTGACTGGGTCAATTTGGTAAAATTTTAATATGGGTTTTTCCCCAGTCATTCTCTAGGTGTCTTTATGGATACAGTAATTGCATACGGAAATAAAAAGCTGTGTCTTCATTTCATGTACATTTCCAAATGCGTTGTCTTGGGGATCTGATCCTCAATGTGCACGTCACAGTCCTAATTTTTAAAATAGATCAGGATGTGGATGCTTAGGTGCACTGTCAAGATACTGTAAAAGTAATTGTGTTACTATTTGCGAAGTGCTTTGACAATCAATGCACTGTTGAAATCTTCCTACTGTTGTCAGTAGCCGCGGAAGGGCTGTGAATGACAAAGGAATGTGTGGGGAGAACAGAGTAGGATTCCGATTCATCTTTTAGGCAGCAGAGAGCTGGATTTAACTATCAGTAGGGTCATTTCTCCCACCTCCACCCAGTCATACATTTGGCAAGTCTTCCTGAACATGAGTAGTGCAGAGTTTGTGTCTGTGGAGTGTGTTGTAAATCTAGTGCTACATCTACAGTGCAAAGGAATGCGTGCATCTTTTTCTTTTTACTTAACAGGAAGAATATGTGCAAGAAGGAATTAGATGGACACCAATAGAATACTTTAACAACAAAATAGTGTGTGACCTTATAGAGAACAAAGTGGTAAGTATTTAGAACAAACAGGTGGAGAAAACAAGATTTTTTTCTCTTAAATATTTGGGCAACTGCTTTTTCTATAAAGAGGGTTCATAGGAAAATGCAAATACTGTTGTTCAGTTACTGAGTCATACTAAGTCTATATATAGATCTTACATAAGATGTCTTATAGGAGCTCTAAGATATGTCATGTAAGATACCATCCAGAAAGAGAGCTGTACCATAGCATGATTGCTGTGTGACTGAAAAAAACAATAATGGAAAAAAAATTGTATCTGCCTAAATTTATCATGACCTTACTGACATACTGTGTGCATCAGATAATGTTCTTTGTGTCCCTGGAGATATAATTCAGTTTGGGGAAGCTACAGCACCACCTTTCCTTTGAGGTGCTGTTGCAAATTAAGCAGAAACAAGTGAAGAGACAGTATGGTAGATAAAAAAAATATTTGTGGTTTTGCTCCACAGACTGTTCTGCAGTTTCAAGTCTTCATGTTCTGTTTTGGGGTGACAACAACATTGAGTTGTCCTTTAGGTCAGGAGTAGGGTGTTTTTCAGATAGTTCTTCGTGTAGGCCAGAACAGTAGTTCAAAGATTGTAGTGACTTGCACTTAAATGCACATCGGATTTTGCCCATTTCCTGTCTGTATGAGGATAACTAGGAAGAGAATAAGATTTCCCTCCCAATCTCAGGTATTTAGCTCTAAGTTTGTCAAACTACAGCATGTGCATTTAAATACTTTCCTCAGACATGGGTTTACTTTTTGGTGGAATGAGGAAAGAAACTTTAAACAAATGTTGAGTGTTTTGGTGGTTTTGTTAATGGTTTTTTTTTTTTTGAAAGTAGTTACTGTTTCCTCCATCATTTCCCACTGTCACTATCATCCCATGAAATGTCATCTCTCCTTAAACTATTTGTGTATTGCTGTAAAAGTTAATCTCAGTTGATTGGAGGCAGGTCTTTCCTGACTGTGCTGTAGTGTTTCTGTAGCAAAGATGATTTTCTGTTTGGGGGATAAAACTGGCATCATAATTTTTTTCTTCCTCACTTGTGCTGCTGTTCTTGTTCCCCAACACATTAGAATCCCCCAGGGATTATGAGCATTTTAGATGACGTGTGTGCCACAATGCACGCGGTGGGAGAAGGAGCTGACCAGACACTGCTTCAGAAACTCCAGATGCAGATTGGGACTCATGAACATTTCAACAGCTGGAACCAGGGGTTTATCATCCATCATTATGCTGGAAAGGTAATGTGGGAAATCATCACTGAATTCTCTGTAATGTATTTATGAGGACAGAGAACAGTAATGAGAGGAAGGGGGAAGCCCTGCAGAGGGCTGTCTTGGTTTTACACAGCCAGATTATCTCAGGAGACACTGTCCCTTCACAGTGCAGGGAGCTTAGGACAAAAATGCCATAACAAATGGCCCTTGCTGGAGAGAGGAGTCTGGGCCTTGCTGCTCTCAGAACCAGAACTTAAATGTAATAAATGAGTGCCCCATGACTTTTATTAATTGTGATCTCATTTGTTTACTACAGTGGCAGTAAATTTAAAGAATTCAGATATAAAAGTTGTTTAGGTGATGATATACCAATAAAACTGGGAATATAATGTACAGTTCTATCTTGTTTGGGTTTATTTCTCAGAGTATTCATGGTTTTCTGCAGTTAATAACAGTAAACCCTTACTATGCAAAAATTTTTCTTAGTAAAATTTGGTTTTAAATTCATTTGTCATATTCCATTCACTAATTCCATACGTTTTTTAAAATTTGAATTTAAACTGAATTTATTTATAAGGATGAAACTCCTTTGTTTGCTGTGAAAAAGTTTAGTAATACATGCCAGGATTTTAGTGCTCATTGTAGTATCTAAGTTTTACCAGACTAACCAAAAAGTACAGAACAGCAACTGATGAGGACAGAATTTAAATTTTCTTTAGTTATTGGGTTCTCAACTTACCACAAACAATCAATTTCCACCTTGGCCCAGGTATCTTATGATATGGATGGATTCTGCGAGAGAAATCGGGATGTTCTTTTCATGGACTTGATTGAACTCATGCAGAGCAGTGATTTGTACGTAAGCAAAACTTGCTTCAAGCTAGGAATGCCGTGGTGGTTTGGAGGGATGCAGAGGGCCTGACTTCTCTGCTTTGCACCTGGTGACCCCCTTTGTGTAACAGTGCAAATAACCCGTGGCTGCAGTAGAGCAGCATCACTTCATTGCCCTGACCTTCATTTTCTACAAATTGGACTAAGGGAGGCACTGCAGTGTCAGAATCAAAGGCTGTAATGGCAGCCTTTGTTTCGGCCTCAAGCAAGGCCATCAGTGCTCTGGCATCCTCTCAGAACAGGCACTGTTTTGACAAACAAAGTAGCATTTTTTTGTGATGTATTTTAATTTATTGATGCATATTTTTAAAGATATTTTAAGTGCATTTCTTCAAGTCTTCTAGAAGTCTGGTGTCATGTCTTTCAATGCTCACTAAAATAGCAAGGGGTCTCTGTGAGGAATGAGGCTCATGGAAAGTACTAATCTTAAAATAGATTTGATATAACTCAAGATTAATAGAAATAGCTATTTATATTCTGCTCAACTATCAACTTTTACAGCATATTCCTTGACATGACTGCATTGAATTGTCTTTCTATGCCAACCCTGTTTTATAAATTTTTTCCTAGGCCTTTTATAAAGGCTCTGTTTCCTGAAAATCTTCAAGTGGACAAGAAGGGCCGCCCTACCACTGCAGGCAGCAAAATCAAAGTATGTCTCGTTTTGCAGTGTTGGTGTGTGTATATGTGGTTGTGTGTTTGTGTATGAATAGCTAAATAAATAAAAGAGGGTTTTTTGGTGTCTAGACGTTTTTAAAGAAAGATACTAGGAGTATCTTCTTGGCAAAGTGATGCATTGCTTCAGCATTGTTAGATTGTTCTGCCCAGCATCAGTGTTCATTAAATGTTGTATTCAGCTGCATCCTATAGCAGTGAATTTTCCAAACCAGCAATTGATGGTACTTGCATGTGCATAATTGAATGAGGCACCTCACTCAGCCTCTAGATCTCCTGGTTAACTGCAGGTAACTGGTCTCTTTACAGTGCAGGAATGCCTGATCCAACACCCACCCAGTCAACGGAAGTCTCTCTGCTGACCACAGAGTGCCTTGCCTAAGGCAGCAAGTGCCACAAGGCCAGGGTCTGTTTGGAGATTGATTGCAGAATACACACTTAGATTGCACATGACTTTGCAAATCAGTATTTTACCAACCTTTCTCACATTTCACCCTGACAGGTTCACTTGATGCATTCACTCCACATTTTTATATAGAAGCTCAAATGTATTATGTAGCTGGTGCCTTCTGTTTACTGATAAGTTTTTAATGAGGTGCATATTATCCCAAGGCACATTGGTTGTTGGAGAAAGACCAAAAGCAACTGGATCTAGCCAATGGAATCATCAGCAGAAGGCTGATAACTGTAGAATCCCCTCAGGATTTACCCTGTTCAGCTCAGCTCCGATTGTTTTCCTTTGTTTTACAGAAACAAGCCAATGACCTTGTTGGCACCCTGATGAAGTGTACACCCCACTACATCCGCTGCATCAAACCCAATGAAACAAAGAAGTCTCGAGACTGGGAGGAGAGCAGGTATGGATAAGCAGAGTGTGTGAGGAGAAACAGTGCTAATGGTCAAAAGAAGCCACAAAAAGTCATAATTTGTATTTGTACAGCCTACAACCAGAACTACATTCTCTAAAACGGTCAGAAATGAAATCTGGCATGACCTCTCCTAAACTTTGAAGATAAGTGCTGGTCACTTGGTCTAAATCAGCACTTAGTGTAGGCAGCTCTTGGCTTTCCTTCTGCCAGTTATGAATAATCAACATTTGCATGAGTAACACAACCAGTGTATTAAAGATGCAGTTTTCCATGTAGAATTTGCACACCAAATGTATTGTGATCGTTTCCAACTTTAGCTTTATGCTTTGGAAACAACTTCTATTAAAGAAGCTAAAAAACCGGTAAGATATCTGTATCTGCTTTTATGTATCAAACTTGCCAAAAAGAGTCTATCACCAACAATGGAGAAGGTTCCTGTTTTACTTCTTGAGTTTCATTAGCCAACTCCTTAAAAAGAATTGACTGGAATGCCACATCAGGTGATTATATAGACATTAAATAGATGTCTAAATGATCAGTTTGGTTTATCACATCTGTTTTAAGGCATCTTTAACTACGTGGTGCTTGTAGCATCTTGCTCTTCTCTGGAAAAGATGCTGCTCTTTTTGCACTGGGATGGGTGCTCAGTAGAGTGTGTAAACTATGTGGGGGCCTAATGTAGGTAGCATTTATTACTATATACCAGGTAAAGCTGCTGATAAAGCAAGTGGTTATTTTTATCACGATGACACAACTTGCAAAGTCTGATAAAAAACATTCTTGGACAACCCCAGCAGAATTCCCTTCCTGCCTTTCTAGCAGATTAGCACAGTCACATGCAGATGGAGAGCACTTACAGAAGCCATTGGGATTGCACTTCAAAGTCTCAGTGAGGGCTTGGCAGTAAATGCAGACCCTCTTTAGCTTTTCCACCCTGAAAATCCTACTGTGCAGCGCTTAATTTTCCACTGACACTGGGGACCAAAAGAGGAAACTAAGTGGTCCTGGGAAAAGTATTTATAAAACTTACAGTTAAAAATTGAGGGGCTTTTAAAATCAATCATTTGCATATTGGGAAACAGGCCTGTTATTGTGGAAGGTGTTGCTAGGAAACCAGTGAAACAAATACAATCCTAGTCCTGAGAAAAGGACAGCTTTCAGGACCTTTAGGAGCAAAAACGGGCAAGTTTTCCTATAATGAGGATGTTGTGTTATCAGTAGCTGCTGTATTTGCCAAGTGAAATACAAAGGATTGTATACTATCGACCTCAGACAGAAATGGAAGTGCTGCTTATAATGGTAATCCTTCATCCTTGTTTAAAAATCCCAGCATTCTCCCATTTCAATCTGTGATTGCCCAGCTATTGTACTAGGACTTCATTGTGGCACTTAGTGACAGGTCTGGGGAAGAGAAATTTACATGCATGTGACAATTCAAAGTTAAGCTTAATATTGTTGTTTCTGTTTACTGTGAAAAAGATTTGAGGGAAATAAAAACGTAATTGAGTTTATGTAATATTTTGCTGATTGGTTGATTTTTAATTTTTTTTGTTTTGCTTTGTTTTCTTGTGTGGTCAACAAAATGCTGCATCATACACAGACTGCCTTAGTGTGATGGGAGTAGCAATTTGCTTATTAGTAGCAGGTTACTAGACCGTGAAATGTAACTGAAAAAGGAAAAAACCCTTTCACAAAGCCTGTCTTACTTCATGCTCACAGAAGCCACGGAACTCCACCTTTTTGCTGCTGTTGAATAACTCCAGAATATTTAGCACTGAAACATAGGCCTTGTGTAATATCTAAACCTTGTATAATACCTTAGTTATTCCAGAAATTGGGGTGTTCTTGAAATGTGTTTTTGTTCAGGTCCTGGCACAGCCACTTGGACTTGTATTCAAAACTGCTGCATTAGCTGAATTCCCAGACCCTGACCTGCTTGAGGTTGCTGCCTGGAGAGAGATTTTCAGTGTGCCTTTTCTCAGAAAGGAAAGGAAAAAACCAGAAAAAATGTCTCAAATTCTCTGGTGCTGGACACTGATACTGGCAGGACAGTAAGAAAATGGGAGTAGTACTGTTGCTCCAGTGCATTATTCCAGATGTGAACAGGAGGGAAAGCTATAAACAGGAAAATGTATTTTTGTCCACCAGCTTTGTACTGTACCAGAATTCTTGGAGTGGGTACAAAATATCCTTTATTCGTTGAACACAGCAAGATTAGAATCTGTAGTATTCTTTATTGTAAGATAAAAGAGCAGTATCACTCATCATTTAGTAAAACACCTCTCAAAAGTGGTCTTTAAAAAGAAAAAATAACTGAAGAGATTTTGTCATTTGTAGAAGGGATTTCAAAAGATTTTTCCCTTCATACTATGAGTCATTTGAAAAAAACGCCTCAACAAAAAAATCAATGGGCAGTACATTTTATATTCAAATTTGACTTTTCAAAATAGCTAGAGAAATAACATTGAATTAACCGAGAGTGTTTCAGGATTTGAAAAATCTTTTGTAAAATCAGAGAAATAGTAAGCAAAACAAAATTAAATGGCTTCTTACAGGCTCACTTTTTAAAAATTATATGTAAACAGATGCTCTTTTATATACTGTTTGTTAAACTTGCAGGAATAAAATCTTAACAACTGTTACATTTCAGACTGAAAGCTAAAGCTTTTATACTTTGCCCCAACAGAAGAACAGCAACAGAGTGAAAAACTGATGTTGCTTCTTTCAGCACATGACTTAGATGAGAAAATTAGAGAAAGGCAAAGAAAGTCAGTAACTGAAATTCTTCGAATCAAATTACCAAGCATTAAGTAATAGACTACCAGGATATGTAAGAAGAAACAAAACCATAAATGTACCACGGGTCTAGAAGGAGGGAAAAGTGCAAAAGCTTTTTTGTTTTGCTGTTTTTCTGCTTTGCATTTCATGGGCACATACTTGTTAGAACCTAATTGGAAGTGTTTGGTGTGAGACAACTCTGATGGTGTTGGGATAATGCTGCTTCAGTTCTGTGCAGCAGAGTTCCTCCACAGCCATTAACACTTTCCGTGGGACTGGTACCAGCTCAGCTTTTGTTTGTAATTTAAAATGTGCCATGGATGAGTCATCCATTACTGGCTTCAGCCAGTCTTGTGCTGATCCTTGAGTCCTTCCTTTGCAGCATGGTAAAATTAGGAGGAATTCTAGCTTTTCATCAGTATGCTGACCTGGCTTTCTTCTTTCTGATTCTTTGTGTAGTGAAAGTTTGGCATCTGGGGCTTTTTCCAGCCATCAGATTTGGTCTTTTCTCCGTAACAACAAGAAAAAAAAAGTTACTGTGTTGCTGTTTGAGCTATGTAAAGCATTGGAAAAACCTACGATAAGAGAACACAAAATAATTTCCCTGTCCCTTGGATACCAGCTGTGTAACTGTATTGGTAATAGTTACTTGGCCTTTTATGGGTTTTATTATTACCTAAGAAATTTATACATAAGTTACTTTGGAGATGGGAAGTTAAACTAGGAAAAAATGCTAAAGTAAACTTGCTACATATATTTCAGTGCTCTTGTCTACCTGGAATGTCTTTCCTGCCGTGCAGTGGGCAGGGTCACGTGCAAAAATGACAGGGTCATTTACCTGTGCATGAATTTTAGCTATCAGTAGTTAAACATGATTCATATGTTTAAGAATGCCTCAATCCACAAGTATGCTGAAATAAAATGGATTTTAAGCCTTGCATTGTTTTTGTCCCCAGGGTAAAACATCAAGTGGAATACTTGGGTCTGAAAGAAAATATTCGAGTAAGAAGAGCTGGCTACGCCTACAGACGGGTTTTCAAGAAGTTTCTGCAGAGGTAGGTAACACTCGTTCAGAAGTATTGCTGTAAACAACAGCACAGTTGTTTACATGGTGAGGAGGGAACCAAGAGGTTGCAAGTTTTGAAACCTTCTCATTGCCCACTTACCCCTTTCTCCACATGTGCCCTGCTCAGTGATCTAGATTACACAGAGATTTTAAAGTCCTTTAAAGCCTGGCTTTGTGTTGTTGAAAGTACTTCATTTTTTCTGTGAACTTGCCTAGGGCCTCAGTATTTGTAGTGCTATGAAAGGGTTCCTCGAAGTTACAAAGAGTTAAAGGAACCACTGCAGTGCTGAAATCTGAGTGTCCAGCTGCAAGCCCTTGTCTAAAATGTTACTGCTCCACGGCAGACACAAGACAGGTAAAGAAATCTATGCCTGCTATTCAGCCATTGCAATGTAAAGAGTAACCTTAGCATACAGTGCTCGTTATCCTTCCACTGGGGTTCCACCAGCTGGGAATGGGTGCAGCTCAAAGCTTTGCAGCTGCTCACTGAATGAATGAAAGCAAGTCAGAGCTCTGTAAGGTCAGTCCTGTTCTCAGTGTCTTAGGACCAGCTGTTAACATGATTAACTACCTCCACTAGCTAATGAAATCCTCTTAAATAAGAGCAGCTTCAAGATTTATACAACATTCAGCTTCTGTTTTTCAGAAGCTGGAGACATACAGCTAATAAGTGCCCCAAAAAGGCTTTATGTCATAAATCAGCTTTTGTTGGAAGTCTTTGCATTGAATTTGAGAGTATAAAATAAAAACCCAATCAGTTTTTGCAAGGAGTGGAGTATAATCAATCAGACAGCACAGAACAAAGCCATTAGTAATACTTCATGATAATACCAAGAATATTCTAATTATGTAGTAACAGTCAGACCTAAAATCTCTGAAAGTATGGACTTAGTTTTCATTATAGAACAATTTAAAATTCCTTTTTCTTCATGATCTTCAAGCCCAGACATATGAACATGAATATGCTACAGGCTATGTTACTTAACACAGACTGTTGCTGAGACAAATAACAGATTTACACTGTGTGTTAAATCTAGCCTGAGCACGGACTGTGAGAGCTCTGCACAAAGGAAAGCTACGTGGTACTTCTGGATCCACAGGCAACTGAAACTGTTCTTTAGGGAATTCATCCTTTTGTTTCAGATTAATTAGCTTTGTTAAATTTAACATTTTGTTATGAGTAAAACTCTTCCTGCACCCTTTCCGTTCACAGTTCCTAGCATCCAGAACAAGCTCTGTTCTGACCCCCTGAGTCAGTGTGAGTAAAAGCGGGCTGAGGCATGGGATGGACAGGAAATGCATGCTTGTACACTTGTTTTCATTGGGTGTTCCTTGGCAGCTCCATGCAAGTGGAGATTGCTGGGCTGAATAGACTTTTATGTACAAAATTTACATTTGCATGCAAAAAGCCACAGCCACTGAAAAGGCCTGTGTGTTCCCAAGCATAACCAATCTGAAAGCTGAGCTCCCACTCCCTATTTAGCCATCAGACCTAACTGCTTACTGGGAGTTTCTAATACATAACTGGGGGGCAGTCATGATTTGAAATTGTTTCAGAAGCATGTTAAGAACACATTTAGTACTTGTGCTGAAACAATCTGCAAGATCAAATTACACAAGCTTGACAAACCTGGATTCATGGATAGTGACATGACTGGTTTCATGGGAAGCATGCACAAGGACACTGAAGTGCCGTTGCTAAACAGCAGTGAACAGTAAGAGTTGTCACATTATCAAACTGAAATGCTTAAATAGTGCATGTTATAGAATAATCTGTTCCTTTTGCCCTGTAGACTTGTCACACCAGTAAAATGTATGACATTAATTTGATGAAAATGGAGAATTTGAAATCTAATCTTACTTTGTACCCAAGAGCTTTACTTATATTAAAAGGGCTTGAATCACATTTTTCCCTGTGCCCTCCTTTACAGCTCAGGAGATGTAGGAGAGAATTTGTAGCATGCTGAAGTGTCATGTCACAGTCTCTTGTGTGGAAGGCAGCAGTTTAAAACACCTTTATTCACCTCAGCTCCTTTACCTGCAGACTTGGTTAGACCCACCTGTACGGCTGCACTGTTGGCAGTACACGATGAGCCGGCAAAAGAGGCTGGTAAATGAATGAGCTGGGAGTTACTTTTAACTTACAACTCCTCACTGAGTTGCATCTATTTATCCCATAATACTGATAAATCACATAAATATGTAAGTGTATGCATTGTCTGTCTAAACATAGGTTGTGTATAATACGCTGCTATATTTAAGGTGGTGTAAGAGCTACTTCATTACACCATCCAGCAGAGTACCTGAGCATTTGTTAACTGAGAGATTTGAACATGAGAACATCAATGATTTGAATCCTACTGAATTATTCAGAAGTTACTCTCTTTTGATGCACCTTCTATTCAAAGGTGTTTGGGTTTCGTGATACATTTCTTTTTAACTGTTTGCTATTTCTGTTTGTGTGGCATTGGTACTTAAATTGCATGACACTGTTTCTGCTTCTTGGCTGGAGAACATTTTAGATATTATGATCATGGGTAATCAACATTCCTTTCATGTATTTTCCAACAATTCCTTGTGCGATTTTTGAGAACATTTTATTAGGAGCTGCCTAAATCATCTTGACAACTTGGGAATTACAACAAACTGACCTCCATACTTGATCACTTTTTTCATGTGTTGAATGGTTTTACTAGTAAGTGTGATATAGTTTACATAACTTAAGTATGCCTAAGGCATTAAAAGGAAATTGTCAAGAGTAAAGAACATAAGATTTTGGGGAGAAATTTGTCTCATCATATTTAGCTGTTCTCCAGTCTTGTTGTCAAAGGAACCTAAATAGCTGCTGCCAGAGAAATTACTTACCCATAGACACGCTGAGGCAGCTAAAGCCCAGCAGTGCTCCTTTGGTGGGCAGTGGAACAAGGCAGCTTTGTAACTCCAGCCTGGCAGTTCCAAGAGCCCAGGTGAAGCCTGGAACAGTGGACAGTTTAAAAGGGACTGCAACCTGGCATCCACTTAATTCTCAAGGCTTACAGAGGACACCATGAGACAGAAGGCTAGGTGTTTCTTTCTGTCATGACATGTTGTTAGAGCACTTCCCTGCTCCTTCCAGGCTCTTTGTGGGGTCAGTTCCCAGCGTGCCCTCAGGGTAGCACCAACATCACTGTTGCTTCCTTCTTGCACCAGAGGCCAAGCCAGAGGCTTCCTGGGATAGAGCCAGGAATGGCTCCTTGCTAAATGCAGCCCAGCTGTTGAAGAGGTGGGTTTGAGCACAAGCTGTCACTTGCTCAGAAACAGAAAAGACCTTTGTAAGAATAAGACAGACTGAGAAGGCTTGAGTGAGAAACTGGATGTGCGCTTGGGAATCCATTTAGAATACCAAGGATTTAGGTACTCGAATCTGGACCATAGGTCATTGCTGGTGAATAACCTCACCCTGGACTTAAGCAGATTCCAGCAGAACTTTCTGCAATTAACTGCTGCAGTTACCAGGTAGTAACTTAGCATCTGCAAATGGGAGACTCCGGGGCACTGCTGTCCTTCTCAGTTGTTTGGTCTCACTAAACAAGAAACATCCTAATTCTGTTCATCTTCACACACACCAAGCTCTGAGTCCTGCTGCCATTGCCAACCTCTGCCAGGGTAATGCTGGCCAAGAGTCAGTGGTGTTCGGCTGCTGCTGTTTGACCCCAGGTTTTAATCTCTTCTCCTTGGTGGTTAAGGTATGCCATTCTGACCAAAGCAACCTGGCCCTCGTGGAAAGGAGAAGAGAAACAAGGAGTCCTCCACCTGCTTCAGTCAGTCAACATGGATCCTGACCAGTACCAGCTCGGGAAGTCCAAAGTCTTCATCAAAGCTCCAGAGTCTGTAAGTGTGCCAGAACACAATTCTTTAAATATGCAACTGTTTGCTGAAATTAATGTCCTGCCCACTCAGAAGTTGAGCATGACACCTACTAAGGTGGGGGAAGTGTAAAAATCTAAGACAAGCTGGGCACACCTGTCATAGAGGCTGTGTAAGGGGCACACTACATAAGGCCACTGCAGGGTTTTGGCACTTAATACAAAGAGAATGAAATGCATCAAGGAGAGGAAAAATGGGTTATGGAGATGCTTTGGTATCAAGAACATTGGTCCTCTTCTCACAACAAATACTACTGATGAAGGTAGAATAGTCCCCAGTGATGGTAAGGGTATGTAACACACAATGGAGTAAATCAACATTCCAGAATGACTGCAACTTGAAATTCCAAAGAGAATATTAAGGAGGCATCACAAAGACTGGTTTTATCCTGTAGCTACTAAACCATGCAAAATCTCTGGAAAGAAGTTTTCTTGCTTTGCTATTCAGGAAAGTTGTTAGAGAAATCTGTGCTCTCCTCACCCTCATGTATTCCTGATGCATCAGAAGCAATGGGGCTTAGTTTGTGTAGCATGTTGTGCAGTTGAGCATTGATTTCTTGGTGCTTTATCTGAAGTTACGTGCTAAAGTGAAAGCTGAACACTTGTATGGCTATCATTTGCTGTTCTAAGAACCTACATTTTTCTCTGTAGAACAGTAGTAATTCAGGCAATGATACTGCTGTGTCCAGTCACATGGGAAGATACTTGTTAAAGGAAAAAAGAGAATGCTTCTCCAAGTCATAATAGAAATTTTGTTGTTTTTACCATAAATAGGGTAAGATACTGTTCAGGAATAATGGGATTTCCATTCCTGCCCTCATCTGAGAGACATGTTTATACACTACAGCATAGAGTGCTCAAGATGTTGGTTATTACAATACTTCAGGTGCATCTTGGCAGAGCAGGAAACTAATATGGGTTTGATCCTACTTGGTCATTGCAACAACAGCCAGCTAGTTCTGAGGGAGTGTGAGCTTTACCTGCTTCTCTGGAGCACAGCAGTGATTTGAGCATTACCTGCTTCTCTGGAGCACAGGCTGTGATCTGAGCTTTTCCTGCTTCCTCTGGAGCACAGCTGTGATTTCTTTCTGGAGATCATTGGGAGTTCTGTCTTTTGAAGTTGGTGCAATTTCCTGGTGTCTGTCTTCTGTTTAGTAGCCAAGTGGCAAGTGCTGCCATGGGATTGATGGATCCAGTTCCTCTTCAGTCAGTTAATAATCTGTGCCCCAACATCATGTGCTACAGGTTCTTTTCAGAGGAAGATGTTGTTCAGTGGAAGCATCTTCCCATCCTTATGCATTTTTGTGATAAGTCCTGCTTGCATGGATATTGGATATACCATTTAATGGTGTATCTATGAGTTTTACTGAAGGGCAATTCTGCATCTTAGGACAACATGAAGTTGACTGGAAATTTTTTGGGGGTTGTGTTTTGATTTTAATTTAAAATAATGCTTTCAATTACTGTATATGTTTTCTTTAATTTGTTTTTAATGCCATGAAATTTATTTTTAAGTAAGTACCAAAAAGAATTTGGCTTTTTTTATTTTAAGTTGAAAATGTTTTTGTGAACTGAATATTTTAAAGCTTGATTTATATATTTTATTAAGAAAGATAATAATCTTTATATTACTAAAGTACTGGCTAGGGTTGTATTGCTTTTGAGAAAAATAATCTTTTAGATGGTAAATGAAACTTTTTCTTTCTTCCACCAAAAAGAGGTCCTGTTGTGGTTAATCAGATAAAAATACTTAATTTGCTTGCGAGTGTAAGGGGAGGCTTTATAAAGCATATTTCAGGAAAGGGTTTGTGCAGTATCTTTATTTCTATAGGTTAAGAACTGTATTTTAGCTCAGTAATTTAGAACTTCCTTAACAGTGACCTTCAGCTGCAGATGAGAGATTATTTTGCAATTAGCATTATTGTTAGAGAATTAAATGGTGAGTGCTCAGGAGAGACAGCATCAATATTGTCACTGTAACCTGAACTGCAGGAGGGGTTGGTCATGCCCCTGCTGCAGCTGAGGATGTTTTTGCACCAGGAGCTCTCGTGCCCCAGCAGTCCTTGTGTTCGGGAAGAGAATTCTAAATTTTTTTAGAATAAGTTTGCTGTAGATGGAGAATTGCCAACTGTGAAATAAGGTTTTATGAGTGACAGAAAGGAGGCTTCATTATTTACATTTCCATCACACACCTGAATAAATAACTCTGTACAGGAGCAAGTGAGGTTCTGTGGAAATGGTTTGCACCAGATCGAGTTTCCTTTTTCAGATCAATATGATCAACAGTATTTTTCTAGATTTGCATGGTTTAGAGCAGCAAATTAAAAAAAAATCCTAAAGCCCAGGTTTGCTTCTCCATATACCTGTTTTTACTAATTTTATCTCTTGAAAGCTAGAAGAAAACTTACACACAATGGAGGGAAATAATAAGCAACAGTCATGTCACTGAACTGACTGAGTGCTGCAATTTAGCCAAATGCTTGTGCTCCTGATAAGACGAAAACCCAATTTAACTAAAGTATGTAACAGGCTATAGTGAATATGCTGCATCCTGCAAAAATTATGAAGTTTCTCTAATGCATTAAATTTACATATATTTAGTAGGACCTGGGAAATTCTCAAAAAAGGGGATGCACCTTCCATTCCTGTTTTAATAAAGCAGTATTTTCTCTTGATTTCTGACATTTTAGACCCAAAAATCTTACTATGACATACTTCTGATATATAAGGTCATAATTGCAAGTCCTGCAGCCAGCTGACAACCTTCAGTGGTGAGAGAGAATGGAGCCAGGGGACACAAGGGTATGAAATTCAGCCGGGGAAGAAAGTTGCTTGTGAGCAGTGAGTTATGTTACACATTGCAGAGATCCCCACAGACATGGTAACATTCTGACTAGAGAAGTAGGAATTTTGGAGAATGTGTGGATGGAGGCTGAAGAAATGGCCAGTGGAGAACCTTGAGCTGCACCAGTAGAATATCTCAGGGAGAATCCATGTTCCTCTTCCTTCACCATGGGTAGACTGGTAAGAGCCACAGCCACTCAAGCATTGCAGATTTCTTCCAGAAAAGGTTACCTTAACATTCCAATCTCACATCCCACAGTTGTGGAAGAGGCGCCAGCTTGGATCTAGAGTGAAATGCACTGGAGAGTTGTTGAAAGTAAAATACAGCTTTTTCTTGAACTTTGCATGTAAAATGTTTGACCCACCACATTGTCTCTTTGTACAGCTGTTCCTGTTAGAAGAGATGAGAGAGAGGAAGTATGATGGCTATGCCAGGGCCATCCAGAAGGCCTGGAGGAAGTACACGGCCAGAAAAAAATATGTGCAGATGAGAGAAGAAGGTAGGTCATAACTTCTGCTGGCAGGCACTTCACACACACATGGTTCCAGGAACAGCAGGAGGGACACAAAGAGGAAGGAAATCTCTCCTTCTCTGTAGGCAAAAGTTGCCTTGCAGGTTATTGTCTTGGATTGATTGCACCTTGTTGGACCCCTAAGGTACCACTGATGAGGTTGACTGCTCTGCATGCACAGATCTCTTGGACTGCCCAGTGTTTCACTCTCAAATCAAAGCCAGACTGAGTAGAACAGACAGCAAAGATGCTGTAGGGGAGGCAGAAAAGAAAACTTCCCACAGTTACGCAAAATCTGAATAATCTGTAGGTGATAAAATCAATCCAGGGACTCTACTGGGACTTAGTTGTGTGTGACCTGAGCTGTGTGAATGAACACACTGGGTTTGGAAGGGTTAATCTTCAATTTCCAGCAGTGAGTGAGAAATTTCTGAGTTCCAGACATGCTCCCAATTAACCAGAACTACTGAGCTTGCCATCAGTTTTGTTTCATTAGGAGTGGATTTAATGATCACATGCATCCTTATCTAAAGGATTCACAGCAGTGCTTCACTGTTTTTTCCATATTAGAAACAATTTGGTTGTCACATCCCAAGAAATTCTGTGTGAAACAGTCGGCTCTTTGAGAGCATGAGTTTAGGAAATTTAGTAGATGCTATTAATCAGTGTTTATCTTTGGTATTTAAGCATCAGATCTGTTGCTGAACAAGAAAGAGAGAAGACGGAACAGCATTAACAGGAACTTTGTGGGAGATTACATAGGCATGGAGGACCATCCTGAGCTACGGCAGTTTGTGGGCAAACGGGAGAAGATCGATTTTGCAGACACTGTAACTAAATACGACAGACGGTTTAAGGTGGGTGGAACAGCAACATCCCCTAAAGATGAGTTTTGCTGGGAGTCAGAGTTGTCTTCACCATCCTGTCACAGAAACTGCCCAGGTCAGGGTCACAGCATGCAGGACACGGCTGTGTATTTTTAATGTTGCATTTCAGAGCGTGAAGCGAGATCTCGTCCTCACTCCCAAGTGCATTTACCTGATCGGGCGTGAAAAGATAAAGCAGGGCCCAGAGAAAGGCCAGGTGAAGGAAGTCTTGAAGCGAAGGATGGAAGTGGAGAGAATTCTTTCTGTTTCTTTAAGGTCAGTACCTGGAATACATTTTTCCACTGACAGAGCAATTTGTGTAGGACGGGGAAAATAAGTTGATGAAGTGGGAATTGAAAGCTTTCTTTCTGAATTTGCTTGCTTTGGGTTTCCGACTTGCTTCAGTAACCTTCAAATTTCCAATTTATCTCTAATCACAAAATCTGCCATTATTGAAGAGAAGGATTATAATTGTAACTTTAATAGCACGTTTTTTTGCTAACAGTAATTACTGTAAAATGACTAAGTAGTATTTCTGTCTCTCAAAAGGGATTATTTCAGATATTGCATTACCAACTCCTGAAAAAAACCAAACCTGTTCTCAGAAAGCAAGGCTCTGTAATTAATGATGCTCGGACTTCGTATGTTTTTAAAAATTAACCATGAGTACTCTGCAAATGTCATTATAATGCTGGCTGTATTTGCTGATGACATTTTAAACTGGATGGTATATGCTCTGATTTCCTTGCAGCACCATGCAGGATGACATTTTCATTCTACATGAACAGGAATACGATAGTTTGCTCGAATCAGTCTTCAAAACAGAGTTTTTAAGCCTCTTATCTAAACGATACGAAGAGAAAACACAAAGAAAACTACCTCTGAAATTTAGCAATACGTGAGTTACGGCCTTTTTTAATGGGCTTTTATTGATAAATGTTTTGTTCTTGCTGTCAGGGCAAATGAGCGAGTGCAAGTTGTACTTTATTTACAGTAACAGGAGGTAGCACGGTGTAAAACCCTGTATGTGTAAGGAGACCAGACTTCGTGCTTGCCCAGTTGGAGTAACAGGTTAGGATTTACCAGGGCCAGTTGTCCCTTCCCACTGTGTGTGCATGGAGAACTGCCTTTGTTCTCCTGCCCGTGGCACCAGGCCCAGGGCTCTGCAGCTCTGCCACGGAGCAGCTGTGCCAGCAGAGCCCAGGGCAGGGCCCTGCACAGCTGCTGCTGCCTCCTGGCAGGAGCAGGGAGCATCCCCTTCCTGCTCCTTCACCTGGGAGTGCAGACATCTCAGTGAAGAGTTTGAAAGAATTCTGGGCACATAATGTAACAGTCTGAAATGCTGGTTTGTGAGTGCAGGGGGGGGACTGCAGGGTAAAAGAATAATTCTAAAGAGGCCTCACTTAAGTAAATGATATTGGGAACATTTTTTAGAAAAAAGCCTGAAAACCTAGAGCATGTCTGATGTGCATTTTGGCTGTGAGGACATCCTGGAAACAATCCCAGCAAACATGTGCTTTTGTTAATACTTCCACCCATTAAGGAGATCAGCAACAGCAGGCCTTGGATTTGTATGCTTATTTTATTGCTTTCAAAAAGGTGGAGGAATTATGACACTAATAGATCGCTACTTCTGTTTGGAAAGGGTGTAGAAGGAGAATTGAGTGCAGAAGTGTGGAACATTACTGTAGCATACACTCCTGTGCACTGGGAATGCAAAGCCAGTACCAGGAGTAAATGTCATGTATTACACTTCTGGGGTCTTGCCCAAAACCGTATCTGAGTACAGTTCAGAGCAGATGGATAGTGTGGAAATGCTGGGAAAGAATGTGTGTGTGTACCTGCATGGGAAGGACTGTAAAATGAAAAGGGTGAGGTGTTTGTATGCAGAACTGTTAACCTGCAGCACAGCACAGGGTGTGCCCCAAAGCACACACGGGGCACTGTACAGCCACCCACACCTCCAGTGTGTGCTCACCTCTGACAGCGACTGCAGGGCAGTGCTTCCAAACAGAGCCTCGAGCAGTGCCAGCAGAGGCAGTGCCAGAGGCACTGGTGGCTGAGGGCTCACACATCTCTTACTTGGACCTTTGCACATTTTTCTTCAAAGCTCACTGTCCTCTCCAGGGCACCTTAAACTTCCTTTGAGAAGCTGTACCAGGAAAGTTAAAATGTCAATTAAGAAGAACATTTTAAAAAAAAAAGCATGGAAAAAAGATTTAATTAGGTGGTTATGTCAGCTGAGTCACTCATGGAATGCAGATTCTCAGTGTAAGCTTTTAGTTTTATATTTCTAAGTTATCTGCTGCCAAGCAATACTGCCTTGATTTGATGTAGGAATTCTGGATTTTTTCATTTGTGTATTCACATGCTTCTGTCAGACTTGAAATGAAGCTGAAGAAGGAGAGCTGGGGGCCCTGGAGCAGTGCTGGCTCTCGACAAGTGCAGTTTATGCAAGGCCAAGGAGATGTAGCCATTCTCAAACCAAGTAATAAAGTGCTGCAGATCAGCATTGGACCAGGGCTACCAAAGAATTCCCGTAAGTATGAATTTCCTCTAGAAATTAGGGAAAGGTTTGTAAATTCAGAGAATGGTGGACTTTTTCTATCCATCCTTGGCTCTAGCCTCACTGTGTTCTTTATTAATTTTTCTGTAACACTTACACAAAGATCCTAAGGATGCAGCAGAATTCCTTGCTGCTCTACAGCTGTCAGTGTTCTGGGCCTTGTTTACTGTAGTTGCCAGAAGGCTTTGCTTTATATCCTGAGGTTGAACTGGATCACAAAAGGGAGAATATCTCAAAGTCATCCTTTTTGCACCTAATGCTTTCTAACAGCCTGGCCAACCCTGCAACAGTCAGATTCCTTATTCCTGAAGATCAGCTCTTTCTGATGGCAGAACAGGGGGTCTGGCAGCCAGCAGGATTTACCTAATTAATGTAATTTTGAAGGGGTAACAGAATGTTGCTGGTTTCTTCTAGGTCCTACTAGACGGAACCTTACCCAAGGCAGAGGGTATTCCAGCAGGTCTCAAAATCAGACTTATCCTATGAGAGCTGCACCACCTCCTCCGGGTAAGTCCTCTTAGCTTGGGAAAAACAGAGTTCCAGATGGAGGCTTCTGTTATTCTCTTGTCATCTGGTAATTTTTACCCATTAAAAAAATCATGGTAACAGTTTAAATTTCTCTCATAAGACCCTGCCTGGAAAGCATCTGTTTGTGTAGGCATTTTATGAAATGTCTTGCTAGATATTCCCCCAGAGCTCTCCAGCTTGTTGTGGATGGTGACCTGTTCAGACACTTGGTAAAAGCCACTGAATGTAAACCTGACCCTGTGGCCTTCACCACTGGGAAGGGTACAAGCTCTGCTTATCAGGCCATAGACAATGCTTTGCAGTGAAGCAGCTTCCAGTGCCAGCACAGAATGCAATTTGTGTCTCATTGTCTTGCCCTGTCAGACATGTTACAACTCCTGTGTGCCCGAGTGCTGAGACACAGCAGCTGTGGCAGTGAACAGCTCTTTCTGCATGGGACTGATGTCATTAGGGTGTTCCACTTCTGCCCTGGGCAGATATGATTAATTTTGCTTGTGAACTCAGAAGGGAGAACAATATTCCATTGACCCAGCATTTCCCAAGAGATTTTTTTTACTTACACTCCCAGAATACTTTCTTTTTAACAGAGAGTCCTCTTTCAGTCAGCTGCTGTTTATTGAGAAGCACAGTGCTAATGGTGGAAGTCGGGGGTGTGACCAGTCTCAGTCACCAAATTAAACAGATAATTCCAAATCCTCACAGCTGTATGAGTCAAACTAAGGACTGTGTGATGTGCCAGAACTGGTTGTGAAGTGGGAAATTACTGTAAGGAACTGACCTGTCAGCAAAGAGACATAGTGAGTATTTGTACAGCATCAGTTAAAGCAAGGACAGTCTGGTTTATACTTTCAAAAACTGTTTCAGCAGTTTTAGAGCTAGGAGAAGTTTCATTGCTGAAGTTAAGTGCTGTGTTAACCCTCAGGCATTGGGGTACATTTAAAAGGTGAGTAGAAGGCTTTCCTACAGACCTCTCTGTAGGTTATAGTAACATGGATTTTGGTTTATTTGGTTGTTTTTTGAATGTTAAGTAAAGCAGCCACACATGGCTGGAAAAACAAAATTGCAGACAGGTGTTACAAAAGAGTTCCAGTTAAACTGTCCAGACTTTCAAGGAGTTTGAAGCCTTGTCATGATTGGGCACATTCCTCCTTGAAAGTCCCAAACAATTATCTGGGTTCTGCTATTTTCACATCTTGGTTTGAAATCAGTGGTGCAGTGGCTGAACAGAGGGTTCTGTATATGTTCAGAATGACCCAAACCTTTATCTATATCACCTTAATGTATGCACCATGCTGGCTTGGATTGCCAAATGGGGATTATGGAGGCGTTTATGGCCCTTAAGTTCTGCCCTAGTATCCAGAGAAAATCAGAAGCAAAGACCAGCTGTTGAATGCCAGTAGGGTTTTCCCAGGTGCTGTGATTATGAATTCTCCTCTCTGCACAGCTGTGCTCTCTGCTAATGTTTAGCAGGCATAATCATAATGGCAAAGGAGAGGGTGACCCCTGTCATTAAGGAAATGGAACTTTAATAGAAGCATAGCTCCTGTTTTGCTCCATAGGGGTTTTAGGAATGTAAAGCATGCAGACTTGAGCTCTTTAGGCCCTGATACCTCAAGTAGCTCAGACATGGGTGGGTTTGCTTTAAATTCAAGTTAGAGGCATAATTATTTATTTAAAGGCATATACCCATGTCACTCCTAGAAAATTCAGACTCCTTTTCAACTATCAAAATAGCATCAAGTTTTTTTTTTTAAACAGGACAATAAAAAAGCCCAAACAACCCCCCCCCCCCCAGGCATTCTT
>VZRS01013616.1:29482-92747 GCA_013398055.1 Ifrita kowaldi
CCCATGCTTGTTAAAATAGACAAGTATTTATAGCGACTTAATAGAAACAGTCAAATTCCATGAATATGTGGTAGACTGAGTTTGAACTTCAAAAGAAAAAGAAGCAATTCTGGCTAGCTTTGGATTAACCCTTATCTGGATAAAATGTTTTGCAGTGTTTTAAGAGAGGTGTGGTGGTACCATGTTAGCTCAACCGGAAGGCAGCAGAGAGCTATCCTTGTGCTCACTTGGAACACTCAGGGCACACATCTTAAACCTGAGCTCAAGTCCATGCGGTTGTGAACCCAAAACAGATTGTCAGCAGACCAGAAACTGAGTATAAATCAACATTTCAACATGATTTTGTTTTCGGGTTCCTTGATAGGCAGGGCTCTCTGACAGCTGTGTCTGACAGCTAAGCCATCAATCAGCACAAGGAAAATATTACCTTTACTGAGCTGGAGTTTGGAATGCATGCACTCACTCTTTATTTACTTCTAGGTCAGCAGCAAAATGGAGTAATAAATCCCCCCCAGTCTGCAGCCCATCCCCAGATCCCAGGAAATCAATGGGCCAATCAGAAGAACCTGTACACGAGTATGACACGACCAGCTTTACCACGGCAAATGTCGGGAGGATCAGGCAGGATTTCACAGCAACCAGAAAGCCTGGATTTCTTGAAAGTACCTGACCAAGGAGCAGCTGGGTAAGATTTTACATTGAATCTGAGAAAAAGATGTCCATTTTTTGCAAATTGTTTCACACACTCAAACTGTTCATGACTGATATACTCTGTACATCAATCACCAGGTTGTGCTGTTGAGCTACAGTCTAAGGTATCATCCATTCCATCAGATTCCAAAACACATATGCCATCCTAGAGCCATAGGAATAAAGGTGACGCAGTATTACTTTAATACCTTAAATTTGAATGCTGAAGGCCTTAAAAAATTTTAAAGTTTTTCAGTGATCCAGCAGTTTCTACTTTAATTCAGCCCTTACTCCACTCTCTTGTAGAACATTAGTGGAGCTTCACTATAGTGAGAATCTTGAGTGTCACTTAATTGTCAAAGACTGCTGCCTATTCAGCAGTACTATGAAAAAAAAGAATTTGGTTTAGAAGAAGCAGTTTGCTGATGACTCCCATGATCTGCATGAATGGGGGTTCTTGGAGGCAGCAGAAGTATATTTATTTTTAACCATCTCAAGAGCACCTTTTTGTACAAACAGCCCTGTCTCAGCTGTCAGTCAGCAGAGAAGATCCTTAGCAGGTGTTCTGCACTAAATTACCCTGTCGGCCTAAGCATGCTTTTGCTGATTTGATGTATTAGTTACAATGTTAGTGAGCATTAGACACCTCACAGAAATCAAGTAATACCATAAATGTGCACAATTTATAGATTTTGACAATTGAAAGTGCGCAGGGTTCCTAAGGAGGGGCATCCTAGTTCCTAAACACAGAGCCCTCAAGCAAGGTTAGGCAAGGTACAAAGGGTCTTTTCAGCTGTACTAATGGCAGTCATTTCACCCCACTGTGCCCAGTGTCAGCCATAACGTATTTCAAGCACACTTAGAGCGTTTTTCTGTTTAAGATTAATCTTCAAATAAGAAAAATCAGAAAGAAGTGGCCACTGTTACTTATTTTACCACTTTCAAACCCATCAGCACATGCCTAAACGCTTTCAGGCACATTCTGTCTTGTAATAACAATAAGACATGGAGTCTTTAGGTAGTGAAATGTTCTTGTCACATGTCAGCTTTTCCTGTAAAACTCTTTTACTAGTATTGGACTTCATCTTGAGACCACAGTTCATATAACAACAAAAACACATAAGCCATAGGATAAAGCCAAAACCAAACATCCCAGGTGTTCTGCAGCAGTAACAAACCAAAGGAAGTACTCTTAGAAAAGTGACATTCCTATGGCTGTCTTCCTGAGCATTATGACCTCCTTTATGAATGCACTGAAAAGAAACAACATAACCATATTCAGCTGTGGATTTCTGATGAGCATTTCTCTGCCTGTTCCTTTTCAAAAGGAAGCTGCGAGCTAGAAGAGGTGTGAATTTAGTATTTCCATACCATAGCCATATATTAGTAGATAAAATTTTTAAGTATTAGAATTAGGTTCATTTTTAGCAAAGCTGCCAAGAAGGATACAGTGGTACTAACAATCCAGTACAAGACCAAGATGAAAATCACCAGGCTTCCTTGCAGCAGCAAAACATCTCATTTAAGGTACTCTAGTTCTACCATTGCTGCACAAAAGCTGAGCTATTTTCCAAGACTTGTGCTGAATTCTTTAGTTTCCATATGTAGGTCTAGGTTTCACAACATCTCCTATCCTGAGCAAAGGCAGTAGATGCTGAAGAACAGGAGAAAATCTCTCCCTTCTTAGATATATTGAGAACCGAAGTGCTGTTATAACCCACACTTCAAATCTTATTTTCTGGTGCAGTTCACTACAAAGTTAGAATTAGACAGAGGTTTATTGACAAAATTAAGCCTAGGACTTTGTGTAAGCAACTGTAACCCTGTTCTGCAAAAGCCATGGCATTACATGACATGATCACAAATTCATTCTCCTCCATCTCATTACAGTTTTAGTCATTCAGGACATATATTATTAATTTTAAACTGACATACTGAGTCTAATACCTGTTCTCTCTTCCAGCCTTTATTAGCTGATGAGCTGGCAAAATGCATTTCTTCCCTCTTTCCCCTTCCTAATCTTTGGAGTGGTCACAGCTGTGACAGTTTGTGCAGCATCTCTCCTGCTGCTTCAGAGTTGGCTATAACAGAACAAGTCCATAGATGGCCCTGGAATCTGAGGCAACTTAAAAGAGATGCAAGTCTCTGTTACAGCTTAGTCACAAGAATGGTAAAGTAGCAAGCCTGTGAGCTAGAACTTTGTTTTTGATACTGAAAACTAAATCACTGGTGACTTTGGGGCAAGGGGAGAGACACAGCCTAAGCTGTGTAGATATCTTGATATGCATGAACCGCATGTGCACATTTGCTTCCATTTCAGCCTGGGCACTAAATGTCTTCATTTGAACTGCTGGGAAGTCCTTACTCATCCATTCCCATAGGAAAGAAACGGCAACTCTGTCCCTTTCACAGGGAAGTCACACTGCTATTTTTAATCGTTGTGACATTCAGGAAAATCCTTTTTCCCTTGTTCTGTGATGTTCTTCAAAATGAATTCATTAACACAGAGGGGTTTGCTAAAGCTCAGGTTTGAGTCACAAGCCCCAAAGCCCACGAGCCCTTGCTGTTTGTTGGTCAGTGTCCGCAGGCAGACCTCGAGCCGCCCGCCGCCGGCCGGAGGAAGGCCCAAGCCGCAGCCCAAGCCCAAGCCGCAGGTGCCGCAGTGCCGGGCGCTCTACGCCTACGACGCGCAGGACACCGACGAGCTCAGCTTCAACGCCAACGACGTCATTGACATCATCAAGGAAGGTACGGACACACAGGGGCTGGGACTTCAGCGCCGGTCTTGAAGGTACATTGCCACAAGGAGTTAGGACAGGACTTTCCAAGCCACCCTAGTTCCTCTCCTCTTGTTAGGCTTGCAGATTTCCATGATGGCTCAGGGGGCACAAAAGCCTCCACCCCAGTCCAACCTCTTCACTCAAGAGCATGACAGAGACAGACCAAGGACCTGTGTCACTGGGTACTGCAGAGCTGTACGTTTAGTGAGACAGTAATTTGGCCACTGGTTCTAGAGGAAAATTAGCCTAAACCACAGCTGTAGCACAAGAAGCAAAGAGTAGTTAACCAGTTCCAACTCTGGGTCTCCAAAGCACCCTCCTCAAGGCAAAATGATGTGGCTAAAAGATGAACACTCCACATCCTATGCCCTTATTCCTTCCCAAGAAGGCTCTCACTGAGTGGCACAGCTTTGCCACAGGTTGCACCAAGTACACAGAAAGACTTCCAGAGCTCACTCCTTACCTTGCTGTCCTTGTTACAGATCCTTCTGGCTGGTGGACGGGAAGACTACGAGGGAAACAAGGTCTGTTTCCCAACAATTATGTCACCAAGATTTAAAAGACTGTCAGAGAATAATTGGCGTGAAGGTACCAGTGGTTGAAGATGTTGTCCCTTGCCTTCAGGACATAGTTCTTCCAAGATCTGCCCTTCTCAGCAGTATTTTCACTAGTAAATTGTGTATGAGCAGGAAGAGTAACCCACAGTACAGACTTTGATCTTTGTCTCAGCACCATACAGCAATGAACTGACCAATTATTTATTATATTTAAAACCTGGTTTAGACACCTGGTAAGTGAAGAATGCTCAAACCTACCGTCTTCCTGAAACAGGTGATTTACAGTCTGGGACCAGGGACTCCAAAGGGGTGTATTTAGGAAGTGCCTTCAGCTGAATATCAGTAACCTTTTAAATTATCTACTGAAGATAATGTTAAAATGCACATCTCCTCTAATGCAGATCATTCTGGGGAACATGTTTGTAAGTATGCTGCTACATGTCAAAAAGATTTAGGCTCATTTGGGAAATTACCATCTAAAAAACTACTGTGCTGGTCTATTTAATTCTGTACAGAAATGTAATGGAACTGGTTTGTGTTTGCAAGTGTGTTTAGGGACTCCAACAGACACTGTAAGAATTTAAAACAGAAAACCACATAGTACTGTATGCTAAACAATGTTGCCTTCTTCAAGATTTATATTATAATATGGCTGGCCCATGTTGGATTTATGTTTAATACTCTGCCTGTTATAGGAAGTGTCTTTATGCAGAGCTGTACATTTATAGAAATAGTTATATACTGTATATAAAAACTGGTTATGATAGAAACATGTAAAAATGTATAATGTAGTAGTCCACTGTTCTCATGAAGTAGTACTGCTAGAATTTTTATGCCAGGTACTTACAGATATGCACTACTGCTTCTCCTTTTAAATAGCAAAAGCACAGGTGTTACTGCCCAAGTCTGATTGTCTCCCCCAGCAGAGTGGCTGTTGCTTGCCCTGCTGTTCTGGGAATTCCTGCTTTGCCTTTTGAACCTCCATAAAATAAAACACAGGAAGATCAACAGGTTTGTTCTCTGTGCAGTTTGTTCTCACATATACAATGTCTTCAGGATTTTACTGCACTGACTTCTAAAGAAAAAACACCTTTCTTCATTCCAAACCAAATTATTTTCCCTATGCCCAGCTGAAGATGCTGTGCATTTCATTCTCTCATGTTAAGAACAGTTAATAAGCCCTGCATCTGTTCGTATCAAAAAGTTGCATAAGCTTTAAGATACAGCTAAAAATCTTGAATCCCTCCCTCCTAAACCATTGCCTAAGTCTAACTTAGGTACACAAACCATCTTCTGTCAAAGCTGTTTCTGGGAGACAGGAATGAGAACCTCACTCCAGTCGAGGAATTATATCCACATAAGGAATGAAGTACATTTTCCAGAAGATCATTTGCAGCAAGTGCTAGGCTTACTTATCCCAGGGGAGAGAAAAATCTCCTGCTTGAGGAGGTAAAACCCAGTAGCTTCAACATCCTTCCCACACAGGAGCACTGAGGTCTAGGTCAGTTCTGTAGCATCAGGTTCCTGCCCTTTACATCAGAGCCAGCACGCTCATTAAGAGGAGATGCTGGAAGTCACAGAATAGCTGGGCATGGAAGGGAGGTACTGAGTTCAGAATAACCTGGAGGCTGCCAAAAGGTCTGTAATTAAACATTACTGATATGGGATTAATTTAACAAAAATACCTACATGAGATATTGAGGTAGAACAGTTGCATTAATTACAGGCTTGTATTCCCTGAGCATACAGCTAATGACAGATTAGAAACAAAGACAAAAGCAAGCAAAATGTCAAGGAAGTGGCAAGGAAGAACTGCGTTATGGTGGGTTTGACTCTGTAATCCCAGGTACAGAGATTTACTGGAGAGGGGGGGGTGGGGGGAAAAGAAGATGTGGGCAAGTGAACAGGTAATGAAAAAACTATAATGGGGTTCTTTTCAGGAAGTGGAGAAGGTCTCAAGAGCTGAGCTGCATTCAAAAGGTCTCATCCCCCCAGTTCCACACCTGTATTCCCTGCACAGTTGTTAGCATTTACAGGAGACTTCCAATTTTTCTACCTTAGCTCCCTTTGTTTAAACACACAGAGAAACACAAAGATTTACAAGGTTAATACTCGTTAAAGCTAGCCTACTTTCCCCAAACTTGAAGGCGACAAACTGCAAAAAGAGAAATAAATTCCAGTACACTTTCTTGGAACAAGACACTGAAATAAAGTACATATTTAGTGTTCTTTAAGGTACAACAGAAAAGATGCACTGTCTGCCTGCTCTTTATGATAAGAGTGAAAATAGGTTAATAAATATAATGCAATGTATAAAGCTTGGAGATTCTCTTTGGAAACAACCACAGAGAATAATCAAGCCCATTTAACTGCAAGTTGTAACAATCACCTATTTAGTCAAATGTCCTGCTTGGACATCAGATTGCAAACACATGGGTTGTACCTTAAAGAGTCACACTCACACTATTTAAAAGAAAGGAGTTTTATTTTTAGATAGAAAGCTGTGTTACAAAGCAAAGTTAAAATGTCACCTTCTGTGTGAGTCGGAACGGTCTGCGGGAGGCTGGAATGCTATGTACAAAAGCAGTGGACAGACAAAGTGCACACCCCATCGGGCCCTACTGCCCAGGGCTTCACAGGAGTGATGCAGCCAGATCCCTGATGATCTCACTGTTCAGCTGAGGGATGGTGCTGATGGTCAGTAGTTTGCTGCTTGCATACTTATTCTTGATAGCCTGCAGAATAGAGAACAGAGATAAAGAATTTTTACACATACAGTATTTATGCTCAGGCAGATAATTTTGGGTGAATTAGCTTGGCTGCTTGGAAAACAAGCAAACAAACAAGGCTAGCAGTGAACCAGTTTGCAAAGTAGCAAGAGCACAATTTGTCTAAAAGGTTTTGATGTTAACATTAATGCAACAGCCTCTCACAGGCTTGTCAGAAGAGCATATGCTTTAAGATAGCATCCAGAGTCTTTACCTAAGGAGCCACAATATGCAGCAAAGCTATTTTTAAAACATTAGTGAGAGGATATAAGTAGTTATACTTACAATGTATTTTGTTAACTTCTCATTTACTTTGACCACATTCTTGGCCATATGTTTCATGGTCATCACAAGACAGTCTTCTGCATAGCCAGTGTAGTACTGCTGCTTTGTACCCTGCAGCAGGAAGGTAACAAACTTGAGATTTGTGCAGGGGGAATTGCTGCTCAAGGCACAACCACTTCAGGCAGCAAACACGCTGAGCTTCATGGCTAAGCCTCAAGTGCTAGAAACTGTAGCTGTCAGTTCAAATGACAGATCCAGAGTAACCTGATGTGCAGAAGTCTGGACACATCAAGGACCATGCTTCTGGACTGAACAGAGAATAAAATAAAAAAGCAACTACCAGCTGAATTACAACTCACTACTCATGGTCCACAACTTCATTATGCTACGTGTACTTCAAGAATTACGAAAATCTACTTTTACTTACAGTGTAGCCTTCTGTAACTCAGTGATTACAAGAGAAAAATCCTTTTGTACCACAGTATTGACATGGAAAAGGATTGTGAATTTTTACTGGTACATTCCTTTTTCTACCTGCCACTATGCATCAGCCTGTCCGACTGTCATTCCAGCACCAGCATTGTTACCAACCTAAACACAGTTTTCTCAAGTACTTTATTATTGGCTCAATTCCAGTGACTGAAGAAAAAACTCCTAACAACAAGTTTGATTAAAATACTCACCCATTTGTTGTGTCCCAGAATCTTCTGGGACAGGCACAATGCAGCAGCTGCGATCTCTGAAGGACGGTGGTGAACCATGTCATAGTCTATCAGTGTCAGCTCCATCAGGTATTTTGCTAGAGTGTGTTGCTTAGCATCGGCCTAGCAGGTTGAGAGCTTGTTAATCCACAAAATTTCACTTCACTTCAGCATAATCACTCAGAATTGCTTATTGTGTTCAAGAACAAAACAAAGATAGCAAAATCTTTACTACAGTTTAGGGACCATCCTTTCTAAGAGACATTCCTCTCCAAAATCAAGACCAGTGACCACATCAGTCTAGACTAGCAGCCATTTGGAATTTGGACACAAAGTCAAGTGAGGGATTTTAACAGAAAACTGCAGTATCAGGTACTGCTGTGCCCAACTGGGGACACAAGTGCTCCTTCTGTAATACAAACTAAAGGAGGAGAGATGTAAAATGACTTATTTGAGTTACCCAGTGGTCTGCTGAGGCAATTGAAGCCTACCTCAAAGAGTGGACAGTTCACTTGAATGTAACTACTGAGGTGGAGAAAGAAAGGGTTGTGTCAAAGAGAAAGCTTATCTTTTGATTCTTAAATAACACAGTATTTGCAACCAGAAATTACAAAGAACTGCAACACTGCTAGTGTTTTACTAGTAAGTACCCTGATCACCAGGATTAAAAAGATTAAAAGCAAGGGTTCTTAGTTGAACAGTAAAAATTACTGCCACTAAAGCTGAATACAGGCCTCAGTAGATACCAATGTGAAATACTACTGGCTGCCACAGTGACAGTGTTGTGTTTCTCCACACGGTGGAGTTTCAGAGCTGAGCATTTCTTCATCCAGCATTTAAGCAGAAGGAGGTAAGATCACATGCTAAAAATGCCAGAAGCAATCCTGATAGACTTTACCAATAAAGGAAAGTGCTAGATAATGAGGACAAGTACCCACCTCCCCAGCTTTTGATGCTCTTCTTAAGAAGTGAATTGGAAGAGGTCGTCCCAGATCAAAATTTAATTCTTTAAGAATAATCATCTCCATTTCTCTAATTTCATTACTGGTGTAAGCATTGTCAGTAATGTAAACGAAGTCTGCTACATCAGGAGACAATATCTCTTCATATTTTGAAGCTACAAGCAGCGCTGTTACGCCCACCAGCTGAAGCTTCTTGCGAGGTACTGGATGACTCTGCAACACAGAAATTTAAAATGCAGGCCCCAAAGTGTCAAACTGTAGGTAAACAGATTCATATTTATCAGTTTAGCATGACAGTGCTCATTCTTATAAATGAGGTTTTTCACTCTAGTCAAAGGTGCTCAAAGAAGGCAGCAGCCTCAGAGTTAAGATGCTGCACGGTAACAGCTCTTACACACAGAGCAGATTTTGTAGATAGTTAGATTTCTAAAGAAAAGTTAAATGCTGAACTCCTTTACAAACATAGTAATTGAATAATTACTGAGCATGACTTGAAGGATCTCTCACCTGTAAGAAGCGATCCATGATCGCCACACACATGTAGAGCGTCTCCTGCAGGAGGTGGAATCTCGAGTGCACCTGGACAAGCCAGTCCACCAGAATCGCGCGCATGCGCCCGTTGATCGTCCTCCCATCCAGGTAATGCGGCCGGACCGACTGCTGCAGCTGTGGGGAGAGCGGTGTGAGCAGCCAGGTAGCTCCTGAGACACCAGGGCAGCCGTGGGGCATCCTACCTCGAGCTCCCTCAGGTACAGGTAGATGTCTTTTACGTAGTCGCTGCACAGCTGGGGGTTCTCCCAGTCCTCAGCATCAATGTCTTCTACGTTGTTGAGCAACACATCAGAGAAGGCTTGGCACAAATCCTCCTCTTGCATTGATACATCCATAGGGACAGGAGACAGAACCTAAGGAATAGATCATATCTGTTAATTCATCTTATGTATCCTACTGTTCACATCTCAATGTCCCTTTGTTTCCACGTTTCACCAGTCACTAATACAACTTCTTTAGACAGAAGTCGAAACCAAGCTTGGGCTCCAGTGCAGCAAGTTTCTACTGAGACACTACAAACATCGAATCCCAAGATCTTCTAGTAATTGCCAGCTAAAGCAGAAACCTCATCCAGCACTTCAACAGCTTGTTCTGTCACTTGAACCTCAGCCTTTAAGTGCAACATGCATTAAACCAAAACCTCAGAGGCTTTGCTTTTTCAGCAGAGGAACGAGATAAGCCACAGATAAACTCTTGTGAAGGTAGAGCTCTAAGTTGCAAAGCAAATTAAAAATCAGAACAGTATCATCACTTCCTACCTTTGGAACATCAGCTTCTTTGTTTGCTTGATTCACAGCAGGTGGAGCTTTAGGCGGTACAATTCCATTTGCCATCTTGCTAGGTCCTTTCACAGGCTTTATGGATGCTTTGGGGCATTCTGTTTTCTGTAGTGAAAACAATTATTATTAGTAGAGAGCGAGCAATCCAACTTCTCCCTCCATATAGATTTCAAATGTTCCTTTACCTTAGATATGTGCGTTCCTCTTGTTGCAACTTTATTTCCTATTTCTTCTAAAGCAGCCCTTTTTCCAGTCACATGAGTTTTTGCTTTACTTTTAAGGTCAGACACAGCATTCTCCATCCCTCTAGTGATCTAAAATGATAAAATTGAAAAAGCTTAAGAGTCAGAATGTAACAACTCTCCAATGCCTGACTCCATTATACACTTACCACCCCTGTACCTTTGTACCTCTGTGCCTGCTTTGCATTACTCAACCAGCTTTTATTTCCTAGCCAGTCACATGTGTTCAGATGACGAAGTCTCCTCTCTAGATTCAGAGCACTGTACCCTCTGAACGGTGTTGTAAAATTAAGCAATGCATCCCATCTCATACTTTGTAACTTTTTAAGGTCAGAGTGCTCACCTGCTATTTAACTCTATTATACTTACACACCTCGTAACTCTAGCAGCGCCCCCCAGAGGCTGCATAAAGCAAATTCCTTGTTACATATACGCCACATAAAATAAAAAAACTATGCTACCCCCCCAAAATTAACATTCTTTGTTATGCACAGCAATGAAACCACCAGGCTTCAGGTTCTTCGTGGAGTTCATTTTAAACCATTAGACAATCACCACAGAAGAGAGGCTCCCGGAGTCCCTTCCAACACCTCCCCCTAAAGCAGCTTTAGTTTTCCCACTCCTACATCCCCCCCGCGTTCAGTGGGGGAGGCGCGGCGGCCAAGGCCAGGCCGAGGCGGGAGCAGCGCCCGCGCTGCCCATAACGGGACCCCCTCCCAGCGCGGGGCCCCAGCTCGGCCCGGCCGCCGCCTCACCCGCCCAAGTACGGGGGGGCCCCGTCCAGTCTGAGAGCCGAGAGCCGCCCCCNTCAGCTGAATGCTGATCGTTCACTAAGATAGTTTTTTCTCAGGCAGTACCTGCAGTAATTAATACGTGTAAACGAAAATGTTTATGGATCAAGATTTCAAGAGCAAAACAAGGGAAGGGGAAAAAAATTGCAACAGAAACAAATTTTGAATGATACCAGTCTAACATTTTATTTATTGCATACAAAAGGATTTCTTTTGACAATGGAATTTTATATGAAAAGTAATTTGATGCATACTGTTGAGAATCTTATCTTCAAAGATGCTGCAGAAAACTTAAGGCAATGCATCTAAGCATATAAAGCACAGTAAGTGGTGGAAATTTTCAAAATGGAAAGCCTATTCCTTCTCCTTTCCTTAAACCATGGTTAAGTCACAACCTTCTGGAACAGAAGTAAGCTGCAGCTTTTTAGCCCCTGCAATAGCATTAAGATCAGAACACTGATTCCTGACAAATACCTAAGTGTTCAGCATCACATTACAATGTTATGCATACATTTAAAAGCAAGACAGTATCAGTAGCTATTATATAACAAATCAATTCATGGATCACTAAAATACCTCTAGTACCAGGCACTCAAATCAGACCCATAAAATATCTCCTTAAAAAAAAAAATAAAATAAAATCCCCCAAACCTGTGCTTCTTTGTCCTGTAAGGAAGCCAAAATAGATTATATCACATACCCAGGGTCTCGGTTACTTCAGAGGCCCTGGGGTTTTTTGTCCTATATCTCTCAAGTACCTTCTTGGAAACTTTTAGAAGTGAGTATCATCAGTCTTCAAGCATTAGTGGTCAATTAACTTCCCTTTAACAGTCACTGGAAAACACAAAGTGTTTGTTCAGTCCTTCCAGTTACTTTTATTCATTTCCAGCAATGCAGCTTCAACTTTGCAGTCACCTTCAGTTTCCTACAGCCAAACTGTTCAAGAAGCTTTAGCATAAACCTAAGTCAGGTTTTGAAGCAGTCCAATCATGTGTTACCTCTCTCCCAAATACCCCATTGCACAAGCACAAAGTGGTTTTAAGCTCAGTTTTAGCAATGCAATTAAGCTCGAAAAGGTCCATCTATCACACATGCTGGAATAAAATTTCTCTCTGTTTAAAGCCACAGTCAGTGCCAGAGGTGTTAAGTTTGTTGCCAGCAATAGACACTGTACTCACAAATGCTACTACTAACAGGTAGAAAAATAAAATAAAAGGGAAGCAGCTTTAACCAGAAACAGGCAACAAATTAGATAAGGTAATATTTATAAATGGATTTTTTTTTTAGTGTAAACATAACAGTTTATCTTTTAGGTTTACTGTAAACCATTTTACACGTAATCTGATCATGAAAGACAAAGACAAGAGAAACTGAAGGTATTTATTATTCAATCCACTTACAAAGCAGGTGGCTTAATGCAAGCTAATTGACATGTTCATATATGATCCCCAAGGAACATCTTTTCCAAAGTGACAGTAACACTGTCTCAATGTTTTTGCACATTTGCATTTTGCAATGTTGAGCACATTTAAATAAACTATAATCTATTATACGTGAAAGAATGTTGATGAGCAACTTGAATCCTGATATGGATTAAAACCTCCTTCAAAGGCAAAATGTTAGTACATTATAACTTAATTCTATATACTATATTATGCAGCAAATCTTAACTATAGAAAATATTTCAATCAGTGATGGACTATTGGTAATTTATAAAGAGGGAATCTATGATCAAGGCAAAAACTAGGTAACCACATAATTTGTGTCTCAGTTTCTACAGGAATTTACAGGCTTTCAACTTACTAATGAAAAATAAAAACAAGAGACAAGTGGATTTAGCTAACTTTATTAACTTTAAATCTAATAAAAATCCCAAGACAAGCCTGGAATCCTTAGAAAATCTATGAATTCATGTATATAAACCCAAACAAAACCCCTGCAGCTTTAATTCATTATTGAATGGTTTTATATTAAGAAAACCACAAACCAACAAAACCCAAACAAACAAATAAACAAAAAAACACAATAAAAAAAAAAACCAAAAACAAACCAACCCTCAATGTGCGCAGATACTTCAACTTAAGTTAGCAGAAGACCAAACAGATTCTAAGCTCTTTTTCCATGTCCCTAATAATTCTTTCAATCTGCAAGTATCTACAATCCAGCTAACTGAAATCAACATTTAGTGTTCACTAAGAGCTGTTTCACAGCAGCATATATTTAAGTTAGGGATTCAAATTTCTAGACATAGAAGAAAATGATAAATACAATCTGAACAGCAGTCTAAATGTTTAATATTGACATTCAAATATATCTGCATTGTGCTGAAATTTTAAAAACAAACACAAGAATCTGATCAGACGAAAACTCTGGTGGTGAGTATGCTATTTGTATCAGTCAAACTGAATATAGTTCATATTCTGTTCCCAGTATTAAGGATGTTATTTGACTCATAACTGATCTCGTAAATATACAGCAGCCATTTTTTCCTAATTAAGGAATGTCTCAATACATAATATTATCCTTTTCTAGATGATCTTTATACATTTAAACTAAAATATATATGATCGATTAAATTAAGGAATTTGAGGTTAGTAATGAGTGAAATCATACTTTCAAAGCTTGATACTACGTAAAACAAACCAAAAAAGAGACCACACAATTCTACTTACTAAAGCAGCTAATCTTGCCTGCAAGTTTGGGGTCACAAAGCCCATAATATGTGCAAACAAATGCAATACAAGGAACCATGCAAAAATACAGTAATGAATTTAAAGAAAAAAATGTAAAACCTAAAAAAAAAAAATTATAAATACACTGAAACTCAACTGTCTTCTACATACACTGTAGGTCTAGCATTAGTTGTACCATATAGCAGAGCCAGCACTCTGGGTTCAATGCTTCCAAATCTGCGCAGGTAAGTCATGCCATCTTTGGTTGACTGCAGTACCAGGAAGGATGAGAGGGAGCAAGAGGAAGGACAAGAGTTCTGGAAAGCAGTGTCAACTTTCACTAGGCAGCTGAGCCTCAATGTCCACTCTGCAGATGGGGCACTTCTTGTTAGTAATCAACCACTGATCTACACATACTTGGTGGAAAAGGTGCATACATGGAAGGCGCCTGTCATCAGAACAGAAAAACATTAGTGTTAGTAATTTCCATATCAACAAACTCATTGCAAAAAACACAGTGTGGGCTTTGCTACTGAGGTCTGTTCTTGCTGTTTTCCCACAGGTTTCATAGCCTTTCCACCTGAACCTACATTCTGTCTAGTTCCAAAAAGAAATGGATATGGGCAATGAAGTCAAGCATCAACTGGCTTCTGCTGTATTACACTGATTTAAACCTGCTGGAGTTTAAGTAGCATTACCCCAGAAAAACTGAACTAACAGTCCTGATTAATTCAGGGCATCAGCTTAGGCTCATATTGTAACACAGGCAGTCAAACTATGGGAGACTGCAATAAAATAACCTACACTCTACCTACAGACAATACAGACTGAAAAATGTGTATTTTCAAGGGCAACTTGTTTTACTGTATTAGTTCAATGACAGCAGTTAATTGCAACTGTTAACCCAGGCAGTGCTGCAAAGAGGTGCACACCAGATTCTAGTATGGTGTCAAAGCCAGAACATTACCATTATATTCTGATATTCAGTGTTATTTACCTGACATCTTCACCTTCCTCCAATATAGACAAACAGATGGTGCACTTTTCCTCTGTGTCTTCTTCTGTTCCTTCCTCCCCATCTTGTTTGCAGTGCAGTTTCCTCTGTGAGAACCAATCAGTTGTTACCTTATTAGTAGAGATGACATTATTGACAAACTGAGTAAAATCTGTTTTTGATACATATTCATCACATATTTCTTTGAAAACATTTTCTAATATTTATTCAAATGCATTTGAATCAAAATGAATCAAAAACCAGCACGTGGAGCAAAACCCAGGACATTTCAGATTTAACTGTTGTTAATTACAAAAGTCCACTGGACTATTAATTTCATAGTGCTGCAACCAGTCCTTTTACTTATTGTCTATGTCTAAATATCTTCATTCCATTCATGCAAAAAAAAAAATCAACCTAGTGTCTTGTCACTATTTATCAAGTATGAAAGAACAGTGTCAAGTTGATGGGATTGTGTATGATCATAGACTGAACTCCAACTGAGAGACAACCTCAGCTGTCAAAACTGTGTACCAGATTCAAAACCTCCTAGTGTTCCAGCCTTCCCCATGTGTTCAAAGTAAAGGTTAAATTGATATATACCAAGCAGGTAAACACTGTGAACTGTTTACTGCCAATGTAAAGCCTTCGTTTATAAGTTATCATTGAAGTCTGTTGACAATTTTGCTATTACCAGCAGTTATTTCACTACTCACGAGGCTACTCATAACTACTGGACAAGTTAATCATATCAAACCACTTTTGTTCATCACATAGCTCTTTATCTAAGGAACTAATTTAAAATTTTCCTTGCGAAACAAAGGGCATTGTAAGCTTTGTTTACAATCCTTGAAATTTCAAGATACAGAAAACATGCCCTCTTTGACACTGACATTTCTGCAGATTTAAGCTAACCATAAATGTTATTCCATGTTCAAAGAAATACTACAGGCAGGCCACAATTTGACAAATCCTCACCTTTTTGTATTTATGTGGATATGTGCATCTTTCTATAGTTCCCTGTGTTGCTCCACGATTAACATTGCCTAGTCGTTCCTCCAAGTGAATCAGCTCCTAAAAATCATGAAGGAATAAACAGTGTAAAAACTATTATTTCAACTACCTTGAGGAAGTATTAATTTTATTCTAACCCATTTTCATTTTTAGAATGACAAACTTATATCCTGACTTACTCAAATATAGGCAAAGCCAAAAAGAGTATGTTGTGTGGGAAAAGTGATGGGCTTCTGTAGAAAAACCCACACAACACTGTCTGGTATTTTTAGTTCTAGGGAAATACTATTATACTACAAAAAAATGAGAGTGTTTGTCAGCTAGGAATGGCTATCAGTATGTTCACACATACTTTCGTATCTTCTGTGTCTAATGAGGAAAAGGCAATTAAAATATGCTATGTAAATATTTGCTTCCTAACAGTCATTAAGGCTTTGAAGAAAAAAAAAAGTTGCTTAAGTTGAAATACAATGACTGATTTACTTTTCTCCAGCAATGAGTTTATTAGAACCATGAGATGTCACTGAAGAGGTTTTCAGTGGACAGGGTCATTAACTCTCTGCATCTGATACCTTTTATGTTCTCCTGGTTTTTTCCTTCACTCCATTTCAATTCCTGCACTATACAACAGCACAGCACTGTTAACGTGACCAAGTTTCAGCCTCACTTGGAGGATCCAGGCACAGTTACTCAGAGACACCACTACCTTCAACCAGAATGCTGTGTGACTGCTCTGTCCCACTGGTGGGTGGTATGCACAGCAAGAGGTACTGTCAGTTAACTGCCACAAAACCTGCATTGCCCAGGGCACCTTTTCCTGACCAACTTTTCAATATGCTTTTGTCCCATTCCACAATGGTGAGGGCATTCTGTAAGTAAAGGGTATTTTCTTTATGATTCTTTTCTATCTATACATAGAACTAGCTCTATCATACACCCTCCCCATATTCCCTCATGACACATTTTGACATATATCTAGTTTTATTCTATTACAAACCTCAAAATTGCCCCTGAAAGGGCCTCTGAATGATGTTCCATCCAATCCCGATGAAATGTAACGGATGTGAGGGTAGCCCGCCATGTCTGGTACCTATTCAAACAGCAGATGTTAAGTTAAACCTATTCAGAACAGTTTCAGTATTTTACTGTTCACTTTGAAAAATTTAAGTTCCTTTTGCTTTCATTGAATCACTTATTATTTATACTCCTCAGCCTGAGCATACAATTCCAACTGACAGCACAAGACAAACACCACTCTGACACATCTAAACATAACCAGAAGCAAAACAGAAGTGAGACTAGATCCTCTCCTGTAATCTTTCCACATCTGCATTACAATTCCCAAGTCCCAAAATCTCAACCTACATTATATAAACCACCATAAATATCTACCTATTTTTGTAAACAGAACACCTAGCAGCTACATACGAAGTTACAAAGAGGACTCACTACAGATTCTCAAATGTAAGCTTTTGGTACCACAGAAGAAACAAGCCTAAAAAACTCAGTCTGGAAAAAGCAGGCAATATTCTTATCTGACTTGAAACAACTGAACATCTTCAGACACACTTCGAATTCAGAGGCAGATAAAAATTAACACTCAAAACTCGCATCTGAACTCACAGTTAACACTACATTCAAGCATCCACTAACCTTCTTGCATAGTAAGAGATATAAGCAGTGAACAAAAGACCAGTGTTCAGTGCTATATCCCACAGGCCCTTCATGCACCAGCACTTTTCATACAGCAAAGCTGAAGGATAGTTAATATAGCAGGGACTACCTCCACAGCAGGGCTGCTGCACTCCTTTTTTACCACAGCAAGATGAGTGAATAATTATATTGATTTTTTGTCAGAAACATACCAGTAGCAATTTTTAATGAACAGGTGAAATAAACCCAAAATGATCAGCAGATTCGGTTTACTCAATGCCACAGCACACCAAGAGAAGACTGTAAGCAGCAACTCATTTGGAAATACTTGAATACTATCAGCTGATAATGCCTCTGCTGCTGTATATGACAGCTCAAAATTCATCTCATGAGGCTGTCCACAGATCAGATATCCCAGATACTACTAATGACATCAAGTATTCACATGTCACTTTTCTTCTTTCCATCCAACACTTCCAAGTTTAACACACATAAAGGTGTAAAACTCAATGAATGCACTGTGGAAAAGCAGACCAAGACAAAGCTACCCACATCAAATAACAGACCAATAAGCTAGCTACCTTTCTACAGTTTTCCAATACAGTCTTGCAACTAAAAGCTGACAGGGATAGAAAAGATTTCTCTGCCCTAAATATTTTTTTTCCAGAAAATAAAGACAGAATCTGATTATTTTAAAGCAGTTTACACGGTGCTTGTCAAATAACAATGTAGTGCCAATATCCGCCACAAATACAGCCACAACACTGGTCCTGAATTTTAACAAACCAGAGTAACAGACACCAAAGATGCATATTCATGTGCATATGGAAACACTTCACGTAAATAATATTTGCTGGTATCATAGGTCTTACTGTCTGACAACATAAACTGTGGCTGTAACTAAGGAATTTTGGGAGGGGAGACTAAAAATATGCTGATTTGTAAGAAATCTATCTCAGATAATCACTGATTTATGATTCATTCTGCATTTCAGTGTGTAATTCTACTTCAGCTTTCAATTACAGAAAAGGCATTTAAGGAACTAGGTCATTCACTCACATTATGAACATACTTATTGCGCCAGGTTTTTACTAGGCATAGACCTGTCTGGCATAATTTGGAAAATTTTATTGTCTATTATAACATTGTGAATTGATGGCCACCACTCAGAGGAAGGAAACTCCTGACTAAAGCTAACCTAAGTCTCAGAAGTGATAGTCAATGTCTGGCTCTTTATTGACCAGGATTTGAAATCAGTCTTTTGGAAAACAATGCATCTGATAGTGCAGATACTGCATCGTTACAAGAGGTGCAAAGTCACAGATGTATTGCTGTAATTCCGTAATTACAGTTCCAATTGCCTCAGCAGTCAGTTTACCAACTGCAGTGACATGCACCTGGACAGGTTTTCTATTTGGAACAAATTCTGCTATTGGAGACTAAGAAACCTACTAAATTTAAAAGTACAAAACCAAAAATTGTTCAGAGTGCCTACCACAACAAACTACTGAACTCAGGACAACAAATGTTGTGTGGGACAATATGTTTTCACGCTAATAAATGGGCCTTCATATTATCCTGATGGGAATGGCGTAACACCTCTGTAAAATTACCTGAACATACATTACGTACAGGCTCTTTTATAAAATACCCTCAGAGCACAGCTTACATTTCTGGCCAGGTAAAATGCTACTCTGAAAAAATGTCTCTAAGAAAAAAATCAAAACAGTTCTTTTACACCTGCAGAATAAGCAGTCTGCTAACACAGCAAGATTTTAACTAAGTACATTTGTGACTACAAGATGGAGAAAATATTTGCAAGAGAGCTGGGTATTTGCAAGTTGGGTATTCTTAATACCCAACTAAGAACAGTCTTACTAAAATCCCTTTGACAGTTACCACCAAGTTTCAAATGCGAAAAGATTTCAGCTCTCTTGAAAGAGCTTCACACGTAAATGGAAGTTTGTTTTCACTAAGCTTTCATACAAGAAAAAAAGGAAAAGGTTAAAGCTAATGAAGAATGTAAGCAGTTAAAGGTAATGCCAGTCTGCACTAAGTGTTTGTATGTATTCTTTTGGATACAGTCAAATTAAAATATACATTTTAAAGCAATATATTCTGGACCTGCAAATTCCAGCACAAGTCTGCCAAGAACTGTAGAAGTATCATTTGTTTCTTGTTTTGCACTTTCTATTGACGCTTCCCATGACCACAAAAATCTGCAGGAACTAAAACAATTCAAGGCTAAGTCTGAACCATTTACAACACAAACATTCTCAACTGTTTGAAACATCTAACCTGCAGGGAAGACTTTCTTCCTTGCTACTTCTCTCCTTTAAATACCCTCTGTCTTCGCAGGATCTTTCTGCTTTTCAGTTGCCAGAGTCAGTGGAGAGATTCCTGCCCTGTATGGTACTACTTATCTTGTCCACCCAGCCTTCATGGTTCACATTAAGTATGATCTTCATATGTATTAGAACAAATCCCCAGTGTAAGCCTTTTCAGTTAACTAACTGCTCAGCTACCATCAATACACAAAAAGAAGTAAAGCTCATCAATTAATGTCTTTATAAGCCAAATTCAAACAAGGAAAAGCTGCAGTCTTCATACAAAAGCATTGGGTGAAGGAACAAGTACCATCTGCTGCATAGATAAAACCCAATGGTAGCTGTGTCTGAGGGGAACATGAAATGAGTGCTCTTCAGTAGCCTATATTCTACAAAAAAACAACAGTAATTCATGTTTACATTAAGAAAAAAAGAAGAAGCCGCAGGACAAAACTCCGTTTTCTTAAAAATGCAATCCTCTTTGATGCAGCTAATCAAGGCTATTTCATACCTGAAGTTCGTCTTGAACTACTATTACTACATCAAGTTACAGTCTTAAGTGTTCAGGTATTTTACAGAAACTTGTTGGCTTTTGGGGTACAGAACAGCTGCATCTCTTAGAGCCGCAATACCTGCATGACTACACTCTGAACAATATTATTCTGACCAGCACACAACCGCCATAATGCGCTGGGACCTACTGGCCTACACCTCCAAACCCCTACTGATTTTCACAACTAAGTGTTAAAGACAGCCTCAAACACTCTGAATCAATCCACAGGTAAAGGGACAAAACAGTAAGGCTCTGCAATAGAAGAAAAAGGGGGCACAGCATATTGAAAACGGGATGCGAAACATCTGAGAGAGATTAAGGTACCGTAAGAAACTTTAGGTTTGCTTGGGGATTTTGTTGTTTTGTTTGTTGCTTTGGGGGTTATTTGTTTGCTTGGGGTTTTGGTTTTTTTGACATATGATTCAAAGATCTTCCTCAGACTGCGAAGCTGCAGGTTCACAGATAAATTAAGGAGTCTTCTCAATGCTTGCATCAACTCCAGAGATATTTATTATACCATACCTAGCAAACTACAAAGTCCGAATAATTCCCCCACCACTCTTCACTCCTGAAATTCACATTCCACAGGACACTATTCAAAAGGGCAGAAGAAGCTGGAGTCAAGAGTCTGAACACCACACCCCATAATGAATTACAGAAATTGCCACCCTGCCCACCCTGATGTGGTAAACTGTGCCAGAACCCCAAGCCAAAAAGCTTTTCATTAACAGTATCAAAAGAGCAGGCAAAGGAAGCCAGAGTGAACAGAAATAGAAGTGGCATCTAATAACAAACACTGGTATCAGAGAAGAACAGAGGAACAGATAAAAAGCCTTTCTGTCCTGCATCCTTCTTGTCTAATGTTTCATTAGTTATGCCATGCACTGATCTTCACTTGAGTCTTCCTTAAAATGATCAGTTAGCAGAATGGGTATTTGTCCAGAATGGATTTCATTCAACAGCTCTTTCCTCAGCACAGGCACGGCCTTAAAACAGTAACGAACACAAAGTCTAAGCCATGGTCACAAAGTAATTATATTAAATCAAAGAGGGAAGCAGCCTGATCCTTGGATACTTAGATATCAGGAAAGCTCTTCCTAACTGCTTTTAATCTAGGACTCCTCCTGAAACAACACTTAAACAGGTAGAAATCTCCTTCTAAGATTTCTAAGATTTTCTAAGAAATCTCTAGTAGAAAAGGAGATTTTTTTCCCTAACCCTCTATTAAGACTGTCAAAGCTGCTGAATATCTTCCCCCACATATCTTTATCATTTTGTCTCTCTGAGGATTAAAACTGCAGTCTGCATTCCAGCACTGAGTAGATAAAGATTTGGTTATCTACATCTAATTAAAATCAGAAACTGATAGAGTACTAATGTCGTTAAAGCCCAAATAATTCATTATGGCCTTTACAGTCTGGTGGTAGTTTGAAGGGGTTTCAGTACTCCACATAAAAAAGGCGCACTGCCAATTGTGCTGCAAGCCATTTCAGAAAGTGGATTCAATATTAATGAAATTCTTAGCTGAGTGACTGCATCAGTTACTTTAAAAGACAATCCTTCTCAAAAAAACAGAATAGTTTATGATATCTGCATCAAAGACTATGACTCATGAAACTTCTATTTAGTACCCTCTGTCCTTGAAGAAGGAAGCATTCCTTAGAACACTAATGACTCCACAGAGGGACTCTAATCACAGTTCAGCCTCTCCTCTCCCACCCCTACTCCTAAAGTTACAAAGAAAAAAACAGGTGGCAGGTAGAAATAATCTGTTGCCTAAAACAGCACTTATGTTTAAAATCCAGTCAAGTTTGTTAGATGAAAAACTTCACCGACTACTTGCTCTCTATTCAAAATAAGTTTTGCTGACAGATCTGCTGTACTCTCACACACAAGCGAACAAAACCTGTGACTTTCATTATTGCCACAGCAGGGGTAGAGTCATCAAAAGGCATTTGTAATGCTTTGAACTCATTGTATATATAACTTCTAGCAGTGCTCTAACCTGCCTTCATGTTCTTCTAGTGTGTGAATACACTTAAAATCAGTCTAAGACTCCACACAACTTCAAAGCCGTAACACTCAATGTGATCACAGCGAGGTTCAAACCAGATCCCAAACACTCGAGGAAGTGCTGCTTAGAGCAGTCTGTTTGTGATAAAACACGCTGCCAGTGCAGTGTGTGCAAAGCCTCAAAACACAAAAATTCAGTTTCACTCAGCCACTCATTAATTACTGTTACAAGGATCAAATATCCCTACATAAACACTTGCACAAATTTCTGTAGACTTAAAGACCCTTATTTCATCTGCCACTTTTACCAATTATAAACTGCAGTTACCAAGCAGAAGAGCAAAAATCCCTAAAATATTTTATCACACATTCAGAAACTACTTCTGAACATTCTCTATCACAGCTTTCTTCTCTTCTACTGCTAAAAAGATGAAAAAGAGTGGGGTCCCAACTATTTGCTTATGTAACATTTTAGCTGCAGGAATACCCCAATTAAAATTAAAATACAATTAAAAGTTTCTCATTGCACTGTAATATGAGGATCATTTAAACTCCTAAGTTTCTAGAAACTTCATGGTGACAATTGAAGGAAATCCCACAGATGACTTATTAACCCTGATACAAAATGAGCTAAAAGAGGCACAGGTTTAACTTGTTGCCTCTTAACACAACTACAGTTCCCTGAACAATTAGGAGGGAATCTAAAGCAGCTGATGTTATCTGTTACAGTACAACACATGAAATAAATGTGAGAGAGTAAAGCCATCTTTCAACCACTTGAAAAAGCAGACACCTAACTGGAGAATGCAGAAAAAGTTAATTTGAAGAGATGATGCACAGGAGACAATTATGCAATAAGATTCTCATTAGCTACACTAAAATATCAAATTCTACAGACTGCTTTAGAAAGTCTGTGCTAAATATGCAAGCAGCACCCATGAATGACCAACCCTCATATATCAGGGAGGTACTTAAGGATTGCCATATCTGGTAGTTAAAGAGTGAGGAACACGCAATGCAAGACCAGACTGGAGACAGTTACTACAGTTTGGTTGTAAATTTACAGTTTAAGCCCCACATGTCAATTCAGGCTACTAACAGGAATTTTGAAAGGATGTAACTTGCAGGTGTTTTTTTAATTACAATTTTAGCATTCATTTACAGATGAACTCACAATTTTGATTAGATTAACTAGCTTTAAAAGGATTAAACATTATTGCTTGACCACACAGAAACACCAAATATACTCAACTAAACTAAATTTGCTTCTCTGTGAATTCTCATTAAACAAAATTTTAATAAATTTTAACTAAAGCTGTAAGCATTCTTTTAAAAACAATACTCTGTAACAAGAGTAAAGATTTGCTGGTTTGTTTCGGTTTTCTACTGCAGATTAAAAAAATTACATTTAACAGGGGACTACCTTACCCTCACACTTCCTGCAGGTTGTAACACTTCATGCTACAAAATCATATACTTTATCACATAGAATTAGGTTGATGAATAACAAATATTATTTGAAGACAATCAAATCTCTATCTGGAATTCTAGTTGTGTGTATACACACCTTAAAAAGAAAGAATCGGTGTTAATTCTCATTGGCATTGGGTGGAAAGTTGGTACCTTTAATAATCCAAAACTCAATAAAGAATAATCTGAACTTTAAAAATCAGATGCAGAGGGTCAATGCATTGCAATGCAAGTGACAATTTAATTCAAGTATGTTTCATTTTACAAGAGCTGAAGTTAGAAATGTAGATGTCCCTACACTGTTCTCTCTTACTACACAATGGGCCTGCTCAAGCTCCCTCACTGGGAGTAACACACAGACAGACACAGCGAAATATTTTCTTCTTCAGTTGAAGCACTTTGCAGCAATGTAGACACATCCAATTTTCCTGACAAACAAAATCGTAGTGACCAACGATCATAATTTTCCATAAGCTATCTCCTTACCATTAGAGGAAGAGCCCCTATTTGCAAGTGATGCAGTCGAGGAGGTGCATGGTAGTGGGCCAAGTGAGGATGCAAGGGCCCTGGAGGGTAAGTGGCTGCAGTCACACCAGCTTCAATTCCTAGTTCCCTGTCACATGAATGAAAGTGGCATTATAGTAAAGGAACAGCTTGCCTCCTAGGTACAATCCCACTGCTTTGGAGAGCCTACAACACAATACAGCTACAACAGTTTTACGTCAGAATTTTTTTTAACCATATTTAAACTTTGGTAAAGAATCCTCCTATAACTAAAAGTTCTTTTTAAAACAGCTGTGAAGATTTAGTAAGAAAAAAAACAGAGACAACTCCACATTTATTGTGCCCAGTAATATTATCCACGTGGAGTCTTCTCTGCAGCACATGCTGTGGGAACAGCAGTTGACATTCATGCACCTCTTCACTAATGGCCAAGAGTATTTTTTTTAATAATAAATATAATGTGGAACTTAAATGCATGCTTCATAAGTGGGCCTGATGCAATTGTAAATAAGTTCAGACAAAGAGGGGAGAGACTATACTAGTCTGTAACTCCACACCTTAAAAAACGCTAGAAATACACTTAAAATATTGATTACTCAAAGCAGTATTTCAAAGTCATATCAACATCTACAAACTTTAAACTACAGGTACATGCAGCACCTTTTAAAACCACAGCCACCATTATCAGCACTGTGACCAGCACATTATGGTCTCCTGTCCTGAGCCCCAAGAGCTCAAACAGTGTCTGATTACTCACCAGGCAGATCTCTCCGGAGCCTGTCGAGGATGGGAAGACATAGTCTGAGGCACATGGATGTGATGCCCATGACCATAATTGGGATGCATTCTGTGAGGATGTGGAGGAGGCCGCTCATGAGCACGTCTAAAAAACAAAGAACAGCCACAATTAATTTCACATACTTCTTAGCATGAAGAAACCAACACCCATAACCAAAATGTTACAGACTTGAGCTACTACGGTGCCTTTAAAATAAACTCCCCATGCAGTATTTTAATTTCTACTTTAGATATAAGTTACAAACTAATTTTACCACAGATTTTGTATTCAAAACCAAAGGCAGCTTCAGCTATACAGTGATCTGCCCTTCACTTGGCAGACACGACTACAGAGCCTGACAAAGTGTTTAATCCTAACCTCAGAGAGCAAGTAGGAAAGTGAGGGCCACATGACAGTCATGTTCAGATTCGGTGTCATCCACAGCTCTGCAGCAGATTATTTCTAGTAAAACCATACCACCAAAAGTAACTAGGGGAAGCTTAATACACTAATCAGAGGACATTTTCCTTGAAACAAGTTTGCATCACAGCTCAGGTAATAAGAGCACACAGTTTTTCTCCATGCCAGCTGGTACAGAACAACTACGGATTTGAAAAAAGACTTTAAAAAAACCTTGCTGGCTGATTTCTGTTACTTTACCACTTCCCACTTTACCTACTTTACCACAGAAAGAAATGGATTAGGATTTTTCTTTCCACTGCTTTCAATGCAGAAAGGATGGTTTATTATTCAACCTAAAAACTTGGATTTTACCAAAAGCAGTATACATTCTCCAGGTTCAGTACCACCTTAAACTACCTGACGAAGTAGACCAGACATTTTGTAAATTTACGTGTCTAGAGAGGCAAAAACGTACTTAACAGCAAACTATTCTAATCAAGTAACTATGGGGAAAAAATCTGGAAGTACACATTTTAATTAAAAAAAAAAAAAAAAGCAAAACAGCTTCCATACTTTCATGAAACTTGAACATCATGCAGGTTCATTTTCCCTAAATTGAGTCTTAATCTAAAAGAAACATCTTTAAATCACAGAAATACTTTATAAATGTAAAACTCCTAGGCTGTCCATCCCAGAATCCTTATGGGTGGGTAATTAGATAAAAAATGAACAGAAAGCCCGTACGTTACATGAATGCAGTGCACCTTGATACACTGTGCCTTCTGCACATTTTATGGACAATTCCACAACCCTAAGGAAGTTACAGCTGTTGCACCCACATTTGAGACACGACAGTGAGAACAGGACTCTAACCAATCTCTACTTGCAATCCTCAAAAGGTCCTATATTGTTGGACAGGAAGTATACAAGCTATTATACCTTAGGTTATGTGTGGAAATGAAGGATGAAACATGTTAAGAACACTTCAAGATTCCGGGACACAGAACTGAAGGAACTGCAAGCCTGCTGGCAGCCTCAAGTCTGTATTCAGTAACAGAGCACTATACCCAGTTTCTGGTTGTCAGAGTATAACCTGATTTATGGGAGGCTGGGCCAAGATACCTTCAAGATTGATTTTGCACGTAATTTGAATGAGAATTAGAGGGGAAAAAAAGACCAAGGGCAGAACAATTCCATACGGTTACAAAGCAAACTGTAAGAGAAGAAATGTCACTGAGCAAACTGGCACTGTCTGACCCGAGACCGGTGACTTCAGAGAGAATGTCAAGGAAGAACCTATCAACGTTTGCCAACAATTTCTATACATAGAAAGGAAATTCACTAAGCTAAGAAATGCCAATATTCACAACTCCAATCCTCAAACTACTGGAAAACTTCCAGATCTGATAAGATAGCTAACACTATTATTTTTCCTTAAAATGCTATCCTGCTGTCTCACAGCCACTGGCTTCTCTTATGTGCCATTTGTGGGCAGTTACTGCCTATAGATATTTATATAAATAACTTGGAAACTGCCTCAAAAGTTGAAGTTAAAGCAGAATTCTCTTTATGCATTAACTTCTAAACGAGTTTTAAGTTAGTTGAGTCAAATTTGTATAACAAAGTTAGGAGCAACAACTAGAGAGCTCATTCTTGGAATTCTCTTAGATATTTAAACACATTACCTCCAGAATTAAAACAAGTTCAGCTACTCTGTGAATACAAAGCTACTACTGACCTGCTATCCGTTGATACTAGTATCAACAATCTAGTCAAGCAACAACAGTAGCATGTCCTAGTATCACCAAAGCTACATTTCAACACTGATCACATTCTCGGTCTCCTTCTCTTCTAAAGCAAAAGGCATAGTAAAGATACATCTAATCTGAATTAAACCTGGTAAATGGTTCCTTATGATAACTTACTCATTTTATTTTAAAGTATTAGTTACATAAAAAGAATCTTAACTGCATCAACAAGGCAAAACATGCTGTCAAGGAACATTTGACCAGAGTTTGTGATGTACTCTTCAGGCTGTCCAGCTTGAAAAGGAATTCCTGCTTATTATCCAGAGGATGAGTAAAGAGCAAGAGAAACAAGCTCCACTTATCTTCCATGCCCCATTCGTGCCTTACCTGGAGATACTACTGAGAGATGTAATGGAGCAGGGTCAGTCCTAATGCTCACATGACTGTGACGATTTGTAAAGACACTTCTTACCATGGTTTAACAGTTCCTAACCATGCAATTAACAGTTTGAGATTCACATGCAACATTTTACAAACCTGAGAGAAATGAATTATACGTTTAGATATTGTTCTGAGTACATTTGTGACATACGTTGGGTGTTGCATCATTCTTCTTCTCTGGACTTCCATCCTCTGGATCACTTCATGAGGATGTAGCCTCTGTGCTGGAGGTGCTGTTGCAGGGATGTGATGGGATATAGGCTGGTGTGTTGCAGGGAGATGCTGTGGTATTGGAGCAGCTGCATTGGCTAAGGGATGAGTTGGTGGTGGAGGTGGAACAGGATGAGAAGATGCATGAGAGGAGATTGAAGGATGAAAGGGATGCACTGGATGAGGGATAACATAATCCACTTGAGGTGGAGGTTGTGGCTGTGGAGGAGGATTTCCATGAGAGTGAGGACATGCAGAAGCTTGATGGTGAAGAGGTCTGGTCAAGGAAGCATCTGCAATGAAAACATCAGGTGCTTTTAATTTGGTCAATTGAAGATTTTGACTTAAATTTATTTTAAGTATCTTCACACAGGTGTTTCAGTATTATTACACCCATTTAAACAGTGGCAACACGGGAATATGTGTTTATGCAACTTTTAAATAAAGGGATTCTAGCAATATACTCTCCAAGAAATCTACATTTTCTGCAACCAAAAGCATTCTGTTTTCCAGTACTGGCAAAAAAGAAGAAAAAAAAAAATCTGCGTGATACACACTGGAAAAGGTACATGGAAAGGTCTGGGTTGGAAGGGACCTTAAAAGTCACCTTGTTCCAACCCCCTGCCATGGACAGGAACACCTTCAACTAGACAAGGCTGCTCCAAGCCATGTCCAGCCTGGCCCTGAACACTTCCAGGGATGGGGCAAACACAGGTCCCCTAGGCAAGCTGTGCCAGAGCCTCACCACCCCCACAAGGAGGAATTTCTTCCTTAAACCCAATGTAAACATACACTCTTTCAGTTTAAAGCCACTCCCCCTTGCTCCATCACCACATGCCCTTGTCAAAAGTCCCTCTTCAGCTCTCCTGGAGCCCCTTTAGGCACTGGAAGGGACTATAAGATCTCCCCAGAGCCTTCTCTTTGCCAGGCTGGACAACTCCAACTCTTTCAGCCTGTCCTTGTAGCAGAGGTGTTCCAGCCCTCTGAGCATCTTTACGGTCCTCCCTACAGACTCACTCCAACAGGCTTGTCCTTCTTGTGCTGAGGAGTCCAAACCTGAAGCAGTATTCCAGATGGGGTCTCATGAGAGAGGAGTAGAAGGGGAGAATCCAATTTTACTTTACATTTGTTGTTTAATTTTTAAAGTTCAATCCCCCTCGCCTCCTTTCCAGTTCCACTATTCTATAGAGACAAAATCCAAAAAAGGAAATCACAATCAAAAAAATTATTCTTCTCAAGCAGATCTCACTGTGAGGATGGGACAAGGGACCACAACCAAGGAAAATTAAATAAAAAGGCAGTGCTAGAATACAATGGACACGAAAAATATTTTCACAGTAAATACAGTTTTGAACTCTCAATGCTATTATGGTCACTCAGAAGAAAATATTTTAACTTTACCTTGATCCTGTTCACACCCCCTGCATAAAATCAACTGTCTGTATTATTTCTTAATCTGTGTTTTCCTAGGCCAGTTCTAGGATCAATGCACGCAGGCAGGAGGTGTTTCCCACGCCGCCAGGGCAGCTGTGCCAGCAGTACTTACAGGGAGAATGAATGTAGTGGCGGCAGGAGGAGAGCGATGCCTGGGGCGGCGGCTGCGGCTGAGGCTGTGCCACGATGCCCGAGCCGTACCCGTCTATCGCCAGCGACTGGCTGGGCCCAGCGCCCGCCTGGTGCCCGTAGAGCGTCGTGCGCGACGAAGAGCCAGGGCAGCACGGATCGAAAGCTGATGTTCCGTGGAAAGCACCGCTTCCATGACTTCTGATACCACTGCTGCTCAAGTCCACTGGCAATGCCTGCTGCAGAAACAAACCATCTTTTTTCAAGCAACTCTTCAGACACTGAAAGCAAAGTTACGCTCAAACATCACATTTTAAAAAAATAAAAATAAATACTATCACAAGCAACTGGGATCCAAATTTCGAAGTTTTAAGGCTTGACTCTGGAACATTTTTCATTTCTTATTCCTAAATTCTTGAATCTGGTGAGACACTAATGTCATTACGCTAGATTCTGTGAAAAACAAACAACCCCCCCTACAAAAACCCAACCCCACCCCCCCAACCAAACTAAAAACCCCAACAAAAACCCCTACAATAGATAAATAAGATTGAGAGTTCTGCATATTGTAACTTAAGTTACTACAGTACTGTTCTTTCTTACGACTGAAGTGTTTTAAAGCTGTGACTTAATTACTGAAAAAATCTTAAAAAACAATGCTTTTAGACGAGCAACTCTTTTATACTTTTTATACAGAACATTAGACTTGATATTTTTCTTCCCTCAAAGCAGCTCAGTGATTTGCATTGCAAAACTGCTATGATGGGCAGAATATTTCAAGGTAATTATGTTTTGTTTGCTATGCAGACATCTTGCAGCCATCAAGAGGTCAGCTGTCAATGGTTACTTGTAGGATTATGGCTTTCTATAAAATTTCAGGGTTTTGTGTTCATATACATTATAGCTCAATTTTTCCTTTTAGTTCCCTTCTATAATGTCTGATGCAGAGCAAGAGAGTAATTTATAATTCAGCATCCTATCCTATTCTCTCTTATCTGGAACAACTTGAAATCCCAAGTCACAAGGTGTGATGGTGAGTCACAAGGATTAAACATGCCTGCTCGTGGTAACTGGTGCCAGAACTGCTGCTTGCTCCACATGGGGCAGGCACGGGGGGAGGCCTTTCCACAGGGCAGCTGGAATCACTGAACGAAGGAGACAGCGGGACAGCTGGGTGAGGGTTGTGGTGGTGGTGGTGGTGATGCTGGAAGTGGTGGCCATGCTGCTGAAAGCAGCTTGTATGTGGGTGCCCCAATGCATGATGAGTCTGTGAAGGTCCTCCACAAGGAGAATGCTGGGGGCAGCACGATGGCAGCCTTGGCATGGCCGGAGGGCCAGTTTCCAGTGTCGAATTAGATGCAGCTCTTCTTATTTCATCTTGAAGAGAAAGAAAGTTAATATTGAAGTGGAAGAAACTAGTAAAGGTGATCACTGTAAAGCAGTGTCTTAAATAGAAATAAACACCCTGTACCTTGTGATTAAATATTTAACCAGTTGAAAACCAGATCTAGACTATAACAAAACAAACTAGATACAAAAAGTAACATACAGCTATACCTGCCAAATGAACCAAACCTGAATGGTTCAGGTGGAAGTACTCGTGGCAACCAGTGGAACACATGAACTGACACTTGCCTTATTGCACAAATTTAAGGCATGTCATCAGCAGGGAAAGGAGGGAAGATTGCTCTTGTGGTTAGTGTGCAGAGACCTCAAATTCCTGTGCAACTGTCATCCACTCAGGTTTATTGTCTCTCAACTCACTTGCAGACAGGGCAGCTTTGTTTCAGGGAGGTCATGAGTGCTCCCTGTATATACAGCTCTATACAGGACTGTATAAATGTGCTCCCTGCGGGTGATCCAGAGCAGGAGATATACTCAAGGAATCCAGATACATCCTTCACTTCCTTACAACACACATTAAAAAAACACCTCTGTAACATACTGCAATGGGAGACTTAATTCCCAGTGAACTACATTCCACCGCCTCAAAAAGCAAAGATGTGGTTTGTTATATATAACTGTATCATTCCAACAGGCAAAAGCAGAAGGCTCCAGCAAATTTCCTGCATCTTTATGGAGAAATCAATGATTTTTTTCACATTCCTGTCCTCTCAGCTTACTACTGTTAGGTTCAGTACTAAAAGTTCACACGGCATTTAATTTTGAGAATGCTGATTAACTTTCTCTACCTCCTTTGTACTCAGAGGCAACACAACAGCTCAAAGCTCTTATTCTGTACCTCCAGCTGAAGTACCAGCAGTGCTGCCACTGGGGAGACTGGGAGTGGTCTCTGGTGCTGCAGAGGGCTGGCTGGTGGAGACGTTTGGAGCTGCATCAGAGGCCTGCTCTGAGGTAGACGTACTGGAGCTGGTAGTGGAAGCAGAACTCACAACCTGCGGCTCCACTCGAGCTGATGTGGTTGGCACAACTGTCGGCTCTAGCGAAATAAAAGAGCTTTCATGTTCTTTAAGCTTTAAAAGCTGCTGTGGTTTTTTTTATTGTTGTTGCTGCTTTTGAACTATTTTACAAGACAGTCTCAATTCTGGCCTTGCCAGAAGCTAAGAAAGTCAGAACACAAAAATCTGACAGGCTTGTATGTGGCAAGAAAATAAAAATCACCTTATTTTCTCTCTTTTTTTTTTTACATCTACTCAAATTTTAATAATTAACATAAAATCAATTCTCAACCAAATCTGACATTTAAGTTTTATTTACTGGATAACTATCCTTACATATATTATCCTTAAAACCTTTTACTGCCTACAAAGAACAGAAAAACTTCTAGATCACACACCAAGAACAGCAGAACATCTAAACTAGCAGTACTACTTTACAGACTTTGATCATTCCAGACGCATAGTACTAAAGGCTTTAGCAAGATAAGCTTGGTTTCTAGTCTCAACACATGTTAAAAGCAGATTACCTTCTCTTAAAGGTACATACCTGGTCATATTACATACTGCAAAGCTAACAGTGAGCAATATATCCTGGAAATCCAGAATACTTGATGTGTCTTGTCCTTTACCAGATAATTGTAAACAAGTTAAAATTTAGAACTGTATTTGGTGGCATAATTAAAAATTAGTTTTGAAAAAGACTTTAAGTTTGAAATTTCTCTTAAGTAATGAAAGGCAATGACATGACCAAGAATATGAGATACCATAAAAGGAAAGATTATCAGAAACCACTCAGGTTTTTTTAGTAAAAATGTCTGCATGGAAATCAGGGGGGAAAAAAGCATCAAAAAACTTCAAATACTTCCCTTATGCAAAGTCTCAAAATAAACTATGAGTAGTTTTCAAGATTTCTCTCTATATCTAGTAGGAGTATCAGCAACTCAGCGAGCAAAGGAATAAATATATCTTCTCTTGCGAGTCTTCCAACTCATCACATTAAAAAAACATGACCTGATATCTACATTTAAATTCCTCTCACTTTTAATGTGGCATTCCAATACAGTAATTTTATTTATTTTAAGGACATTTTGGAAGAAATGTATTAATGTTTAAATTCAGAAAACAAGAGCAACTTTATAGTACATGTATAGCCTACAATGAGAAGTGATCAGCCAGTCCCCCAGGCCAGTGGCCACACTGAGTTCCCTGAGGCCCAGGAACCCCACCAGCCTGAGACTTTCACCACCAGCCCTACAGACACTTCTGATTCTCCCCTGCCCAAACCAGTGAAAAACAGAGGGTTTGGTCGATCTCAAACTACTAGCTAAGAGAAACTGCATTTCTTAACACACTGCACAGACATGAACCCAGGAAGACAGATGGAGATAGGATCCTTATGCTCAGGGAAGCAGCCAGCCAAGTTTTAAGACCAGTATCTTTGATGAAATAAGTAAAGTTGGGATAAACTGCACAGCTGCCTTGTAACAGTGTTAATTCAGAAGTCTGATCATTTTACACTAATTCATGTGTGAAATTTGATGCCTAAACCCCAAAATAATATTCCTTAAATCCTGGAAGATTCATCTTAGGCATTTCCTCTAGGAGGCAGGAGAAACAGCTAGTCTTTAACACACGCATTGCAGAAGTGTATTTTAAAAACAACTTGGTTTCTGAATATAAGACTAAATTCTATAACATGAATTTTAAGAGTAAATTAAGGCAATAGAAACCTGCACCCCACCCCTTCAACAACAGAGCAGTTCACAGTAAATCCATAAAGAAAATAATCTGTACGTCAACTCATCCTCCTCCTTAAAAGCCATTAACCAACCAAAACTATTCTCAAGCCTTTCCAACTCCCCAAGCCACCCCAAAAATCAAGATAACTTGAAGCGTAAGATACTGCAAGATACTAAGCTTGCAATGCACTCAGGGACAGAACCACAACAGGACAAAACTTCTGTTCACATTACAAATAACATGCACCAAACCAAATCCCCCAAACCACCACCATCTACAAATACAAATGTGCAAAAGTGTACATGAGCTTCAGTTTTTCCTTCTCTCAATTTTTGATAATACCTGGAAGTTGCTCTTATGATTTTCAGCAGGAATATTATTAAGTGTCAGCAGGTTTTAATACTAGGAACCAATGACAAGTTACAGCTTCAGAAACCTAACACACTTTACTAGTTTAGGGTTGGACTTTTTTTCTTTTTTTAGAAGTTATTTTTACTTCAAGGCCTGAAAGAACAGTCACTATTCCAAAGCATAGGCAATGATAGACTTTCCTTTTATAGTGCTGTATTGAAGTAAGTGCATATTTCTGAAGAAGTGGTTCCAACCTGTTCTGTAATTTCTGCCTGGTGAGTCAGTCCTCAGACACACACCCAAGGCAGCTTTGGAAGAAAAACTGTATCTTTAGATATAAAAGACCCACTGAAAATAGCTAAACTTTTAATTGTGAAAGGAAAGGCACGAGAGGATTTTCTGACAGGCTTGGAAATCAGACATCTTCACAGAAGGGTACCTTATATCTGATGCAATTAACTCCAGTGCCCTTACACTGCCCATCCTGCTCCTGAAGAGATTTCTCTGATAATGCAACTTACCATCTTCATCCACGGTGAGGTCCACGACTTCAGCTGCGTTCTGCCTCAGGGGCTGGATGACTGTGGAGATCCTGCTGCGGGATCGCTGCTCCGGAGGCCGGGCAGTGTGGGAACTGGAGCTCTGGCCCCAGTGGGATCTCGAGTGTCCGAGCGCAGAACGAGACCTTAACAAAGGGTAACACACCTTAGATACTGGCCTACATCTTGCCATTATTAATTTCTTCTCCGCACGTTTGAGAAGCTACTTGGAGTTTTTTTATTATTAGAAAAGCATTTTGTTACGTTGAGATACTCTGTGACTCTACTTTCACCAAATGCACTTACGAACACTACTGCAGCCTTTAGCAGAGAACATAACAGCAAATGCCCAGCACGGAGAGTTTAAAGATCTTTAAACCGTGTCCCACATACAAACAGCTATCTTAAACAAAAAAAATTCACTGTGAAACCCCACAACCATGGCCAAGCAGCAACTATAGCTGAAGTTGTTTTAGCTTTGTAAATAGTAAATGAAGAGTCTTTAAATCCTATACTCCTCCTATGCAGTCTGGAACAGCAGGTCTATAAATGATGACAGAACTATGAAGACAATAAAAATTTGTAAACATTAAGTACTTTTGCACATTAGCTTGTGACAGAGTACTTTCAGAGGATAATTTCTACACTTCGAATTTCTAAAATGTCTTGACAGTACAAAATCTCTGGACTTTTCTCTCTAATATTTTGCTCCCCCTCTTTGGAGAACAAACATAGCTTTTTGTGATACTTTAACTAAAATGAAATGTGGCTTGAGGAGATCCTAAGTTTGTAACCACACCTAAGGAAGGGATGGTTTTATCTCTATATTATAACACTCAGCACCCATTCTGTTCAATTTAGCCATAGAAACCCAAACATTCAAGACAATGATCTCTGGAGTGTGTATCCTCTTTGGAGGATACAGTCATTAATTAAGGTAACAATATTTTTACAGTATTGTATTTAGCACTCCACTCTCAAAAAACTTTGACTTTCCAGTATTTACATAAATCAAGTGGCTCTTACTTTCCAATTTGGAAAAACAATGTACTCAGACTTCAGAAATTCAGAAGAGGAAAATGTGAAGAAAAGGGAATGACTTCACTAAAAACAAACAAAACCCACTGCACAAATCACCATGGAGCTACTGCTGTTTTCGCTGTAGCATTGCAGAAGGTGAGGAAAGAAAGAATTAATTTTTTCAAGTCTTAAGGCTATTACAGAAAACATATCTTATTGATGCTAGGAATATACAAAGCTGTTTATTTTTAAAAAGCATTTGGCTTTAGATAACTTCAAATTCAATCCTTTCTTCAAGGAACTCTACTTTAATAGATTCTGTAAAATCTGAAAACATGGAACAAAACTTCCAGATATTCATGGAAGAACAGGAAAGCCCATACAGCAGCTTCAAAAATGTAGGCTGCTTTCCTGAGAAATGCTCAGCTAATCCCTAGATAGTCAACTCAGCCTACACATGCTCTCTCTAGGATCTCACTGCACAGCTTTGCTTCCCCCAAATTCTGCACATCAATCACACTAATACAGCCACCTCAACAACTCCAGATTAGTTGAATTCTCAAGCTTTGGCAAAGCTGTGCTTTGGGGTTTTTGTCCTTACTTTGTTTGGGAGTTTAGGATTGGGGGTTTTTGTTGCCATTCGGGTTTTGGTTTGGTTTTTTTAATCAAAAATGCAGACTATGCATTCTGGTTAGAATTCCAGTGACATTACCTTATGGGCTTTTAATGGCACAAAGCATTGTAACAAACCTGGAGACAAGCAGAACTTTATTATTACAAAGAAATGCAAATCTCACCTGTAGTTTTCACCAACAGTGACAATCTCCACTTCGCTATCTGTTGAGGTAACATTTATTTCTTCGTTAGCAGTGACTTGGGGAGTGGAGGATGCTTCAATCACCACAACATCTTCATCAATACTTCCTGATGAGGAAAAAGGAAGAAGAAAGTTGATACACTACTTTTATCTCTGGAACTGTCACTAAAAGAGACTGTTTTTCATAGATTCAAAATATATGTAGGCAGAGAATTTCATGGAGTGTGTCAAAACCTTAGGTGCAACTGTCAAATACATGACCTAATTATTAAAAGAAGCAATTCTGCTGTAAATACTGAAGCGAAATGAAAGAAGGAGACAGAAGACTGAGTGTGGGGTAGGTATGCAAGCTTACATTACAAGCATTGAAAGCAATTACAGCAAATTTTATTATCTGTAACACCAAGAAAATTCAGTCATTTAATATAAAAATAGACAAAAATTCCAAGCTAGCAAAGCAGTAGTGGTGTGTTATCACTAACAGCTTTTTTTACAGTGTTTTTATAGGTATCAGTCTCACGGCTAAGCATTGACAACAGAAGAAAAATGATGCTCCAACTAGTTTATACCTACAACAAAATTAATCCCTTGGTGTTTACAAACATCTTTGTATCTAGACTCTTTTTGGCATTCACAATCTGTACTAGACAGAGAAAGATAAAATTAAACTAAGAACGATAAAAAACATCAACCAAAACCCTACAGAAGAGACAAGTTTTCATAGGAAACAACGTCCACTTCAGGAAGAATGCTTAAAGTTCCAGCCCAGCAAGCAGACACATGAAACACTGCTCTAGAGCTGCAACACTGGCAGTGGCAAGTCTGAGCTATCTACAATACTTAAACTGAGCGATGGATTATTCACTGAGCACAAAAGAACTTCCTAAAAAAATGAGCTGTATAGCTTAGAAATGGCAAACTACCATTTTGGGTTTTGCAAATTGCTTCAAGAAGTGCTTGAAGAATTTGGTCTCATTCAAGTCAATACTTCCATCCTGTATGGACCAACTGTTCTCAGCTGCTTTATCCAATTACATAGTGGGAGACATTACCTTTTTATATTTTTATCAGTTTTTATACTTTGAAAAAAAAATGAACTGCACTACCTATTTTCCAATGGCCTTTGTTTCTGATCATATTTATCCCAGAAAGATAGCTGACTGAAGATGTAAAGAGTGTTGCTTCCAAATACTGGTACTCAAAAAACTCCAGCAATTGGAAATAGTGTGGAACAAAATTAATTCTCAGAACTTGCATGAAAACTTCAGGGAAAACTGAAAATACTGTAATGTCTAAAAACAAAATCACATTCCAAAACTGAAAACATTGAAAGGCTAATTACTCAGAGTGAAAAGCAGCAGCTAAAGCCATCATCACATTCAGAAAAATGTAAACATTGTGCCTATCATGGGCAAACAAGCAACAGCTTCCTTACACAAAACTATCTTAGCTACTCTCAGACAAAACCACCCAGCCAAGCTGCTGGGGAAAGGTCACTGAAAAAAACTCACAACTCGTCCTTCTATCTTCCAAACCTGCACTTCTCTGAAATCCAGTAAGTTTGAGAGCACTCCTCAGAGTCCACATGTCCTCAGGCTCAGTATTTACTGAAATTCATGACACGTGTGAAAGTAGAAAGATTTAGGCTTAAATATGATTTTGTTACTTCACAAAACAAGCAAGTTCTCCTTGAGAACAGAATCATCTGCCATGTGGATCTATACTGAAATCCACAGTGTGCATCTCTACAGAAATTCTGACACAAGCTTAGCTCATGAAAACCAGAGGGAATTCTTAACTGAATATCTACACAATTCAGACACCTTTCTCAAGGTATGAAAGCTCCTTTTACTTAATCCTTTTTTTTTTTTTAAGCACACCTTTAGTTCAGATGTGATTTTACCAACTACGCAAATCAGACTGTAGAAAACATCAGGACTGGTACTGAATAAACAGGTCTTAAAACTTCCAAAATAACAAAGAAAATCTTCAGGAAAACAGTAGAAATTGCTCCAAGTAGAATATAGCATAGACATGGTTCAGACATATGCAATTTCCTACTGTTCATGCTTCTAAAAACACCTTCCCAAGTCAAAAGCACAAACTGATGAGGTTTTCATCCCATGAAGTACTTTCCTAGACAAGGAACCAATGCTTTTTTCAAAATTAGGCATAAAAACAACTACTCTAAACTACGTAAATATTTATTCAGTTGTTTTATATAGTCCACCATGATATGGTATAATTCACTTTTCTCTTTTAGCACATACCAGTCATTGACCAGTCATCTTCTCTCTGTAAAGAACTTCAAGCAAAACTTAAAGCATGAATACCTTACTCATCAATGTATCGTTTGAATGACTGAAGCTGTAAGAAGCCAGCTAAATCTGTATAATGAGAGTGTTAACTATACTAACCCTGCAGTTCTTGAAGCTTATCTCCCTTCAAGGAGAAGAGTCTGGACTGTTGACAGCAAAAGAGTTACACAGATGTAAGAGATATATTTTGTACTACTTTCAGAATAATACCTATGGCTACAAAGCAAACAGAAAATCATCCTCCTGCAGGCATACATTATTTCTCTCTGTCATCTTCTGAATCACAGAACACAGCAAGCAAATTATATTCCAGCTATTTGTGAGTAAATTAGCCTTTGGGCCACCACTGAAAGACTCAGTCTGCATTTTAAGTGAGCTACTTAAAAACAAAACCTCTCCTGAAAGTAACAGCAAGAACTTCATTAGTTTCCACAGAATTTGGGGTGTTTTTTCCCCTTCTCACATCCACAAACAATATTTTATAGTGCATTTGCAAGTTTTGCATTTCCCATTCAGACCTTTCAATAACCATTAGTAATTAAGTTTTGCATGTGACTATTAATCAAAAATAATCAGTAACTTCTTTATGTAAGTTTTCTCCCCTCTTTTAAAAGCCTGTTTTATGATGAAAACCTAATGCTCAGCTGGCCTAGGGTAAGGGATAAACTGCACATGCTTGAATCCAAATCTGAACATGTCTAAAACTATAATCTTCCCTTAAAAATAAAAACACACTCTCCTCCAGGCCTTACCTCACAAAGACAGTAAATCTGTCATAATAAAGTACTTTATTGAGCAGAATATAACTTTTATAATGAAATAAATATAATATTGGACTCTTAAGTCCAATACTTAGATCAGTAAATGACATATTTTTCCCTAGAAAGTTGTAAGATTACTTCACAACAGCAATTGCTATATGCCACTGACGGACCAACTTGCTGGGAAGCAAGCTTTAGAATCACATATTTTAATAATCAAGAAGTTGTAAGCAAGAGACTAAGCTTTGCACAGTATAACATGTATAATATATATAATTATACTACTATTTAACTCTAAAAGACCATGGCATAACTCCATGATTAATCAATCATCACCACAAGTACCCCTCCAAGGGCAGAAATAACACTGGTGTAATAGCCAAATTTATGTTTGGCTGACTGTTGTCATTCCCAGAGGGTATTTTCACATCTGTTTTTGCAATTAACATGGAGTTTAACCAATCTGAATATTACATGGAAGATAATAAAAGCATTTTACTATACACAAATTCAAATGAGACAGTCTGATCAAGTCTTAAGTCAAACCAGAAGATATTTAAAATAAGCAGTCAAGTTCCAGCAACTGAGATGACTTGAGTTCCAAGCTTTCACTGGATCAGACCAAGAGCCCACTTAGGCACACATTCTCTCTACCAGCTGCAGCAGGCAAAACTATGTCATCAGAGCAGAAAATTCAGGCTACAAATTTTAACTAAAAGCTCTCACACCACCCAGCACCCACAACAATGCCACAGACATCAGAGCACACTTTCTTGTCCAGTCACTGCTCATGGACAGCTGTCAATAACTGTGTTGAATCCCTTTTTGAACTTGGGACTATGTGCCTCTACAGCCTCTTACACTCATAAATTCAAGACAATGGCTTGGATAGTAATTCAGCTTGAAATGAATAAAGTAACATCCTGGTAGTATTTATGAGTACTGTCTTCTTTGCCTCTCAAATGTCTTGAACTAGGTATGGCTGGAACCCCTGCTCTAACCCCGTTAACACTGTTAGCATAACACCACTGTATGAGGAGCCATCCTCTGTGACTGAGCTGGTCACGTATTTGTTGGCTTTGCCCTTGTTCTCAGGCTCTGAAGGTCCTGTGAACCAAGCAGACAGAACAAACACATTTGTCCTTTCCCTCCCTAGATGTCTCAAAATTCCTGGGTGCCAGGACAATCACTCCCTTCCCCTGGCGGCCTTGAAGGTTCCAGGCAGGCGGCCAAGCAGATGTTGTTGATGACCCTGCCACAGCACAGGGGAGCCGGAGAGCACCCAGAGCACTGGCCAGAAAATCCTGCAGTTACAAGCCCCAAGTGGGAACCTGGACCAGAAATGCGACCTCAACCCCTCACTGGTGGCAAGGGACACCTCTGTCATCATCTCCTTCCTCTGAGGACTGAGTGAGTAACTCATGTTCTTTTATATGGTTTTTGAGTCTAGACTATGATTCTTCTATTGAAAAAGCAAACCACACATTAAGATTTGACCTGATCTGCAGAATGTCCAGGTGATTAGAAATTTTAACTTAAGTGGTAGTATAAATTTTGTATTATGCTACTTATAGATTGTATTACATTGATTCTGCTTACAGAAATCCTGTGCCATTCTACTCATAAAATTATAATATTCTGCTAAGAAAAGAAAGACTTAATTGTAACTACAATTCAGTGCTGTCAACATTCTGGCAAAAACCTGCCTGTTCCCTCAGGGCTGGGTGATGACAGTTTTTCTGTACCTGAGACCACTTGGAATATACTTTCCAATAGCTGTGCATGACAGGAAAAAATTTTCCAAGGCACACAAATCGCTTAGAAGTCTGCACCCTGGTGGAAAAGACAGTCAACCACAGTTTAGGGGATTTTGTCCAACTACAAGCCATGCTAATTCAAACCTGTACCAACTGTTCTTAACCTTGCACTAAAATCAGTCCTATGGGCAATGCCACAACAAGCCAATTCTACAAGTAGCATCTTTTCAGCACAGAAAGCTGCAGCAGGGAAGTGCTGAAGTGAATTCCACACTAACTTCTATTACTGTAGCTATTTAAAGCCCCAATTCACAGCAGATGAATATAGCAACACTGATTAATGGCCACTGCTCACAAAGCCAGGTGCTTCTTTCCTCACCACTTCCCAGTTCTTCTCCGGTAAGCAGCATGGTAAACAGGATACCTATATATTTCCTTATCCACTAATACTGTTGAGATAAAAGCTTGGAATTATGAGCTGCATCAGTTGCTGTGAGAAAAGGACTGCATGCTGTAGTTTGTAGGAGGGATTAACTAGCTGAAAAATAATCAACTTTAACAACACGCAGCTCATTTCCACTTAATACCTGTTTATCTTAAACCTGTTAAAATAATCTGAGCATAAAGCAGTATATGCTTAACATCTTCACCAGCCTCTGGCTTGTAAAATATTGAATGTCTATATTCAACATTTTTTTGGGAGATCGACAACAAATGTTAGAGAATCAAGAGGACAGCAGTGAATAAACACCGTCTTATCATTTTAGGCAACTTTGAACAAAATTTGGAGCAGTTTCTCATCAGCATTACAGTCTAAGAAAAGAAAAACCTGCCTAATATTAGTGGTTCAAAAATATAAAATAACACGTCGGACCCTGAAGGAATCGTAAGTTGTTAGGTGAACAATTTGAACAATTTATGACAATGCAAAACTCTACACAGCTTTTTTTCTAACACCACTTCGCCACTTTCCAGAGTTCTGCTTTATTGCCAAATCAGAGTATGTAAGGTTAAAAACCTGTTCCAGTTCTAGCTTTAGCTAGATTTCCCTCCACAGACTGCCTCCAAAAGGCAGCCCCAACCCTTTAGATCCAAGATGAAAATCAAATACTTGTCGAAGCAGAACATTTGCATTACAACATAAGAGATCCAGCAACAGTAAAAGTTGAATTTTGCCACCTTTCATAAGCAAAGTCAAAGGAAGGTTATTTCTGTTGGTATGTATACAGGGTTAGAGAAAAGCTTTTGCACTACCTAAACAAAATACAGAATCAAAATTTGTGTTTCCCAGCAAAAACGTAGATGCTTGCTGTCATTTTGACTGCAAGCCCAGTATTGCTTTTGAAACCAACTGATCAACATTGCAAATAGAATCTACACCCCCGTAAGCACCTGCACCTTCAGCTGTAAGGATCAGCTACACACAGCTGTTTTTACACTTATGACTCCAACTCCTGTCTCTCATGAATGAACTTCAGCTGCCCATCCCAGATGTAATGAGAACAATGCCTTCTATGGCACACAGTCATTAAAACAGTATCATCCAGTCCCAGGTGTCAGGATGTACTTGTTCACACACTCCAAAAGCACAGAGTTTCACCAGAAGAATAGCTATAGCCATAACAGAAAAGGAGGAAAAGCCCCATATAGTGCTATTTGGTTTTTTGGTAAAGGTTTTGTTAAACAAACAATTGCCCCTTTCACATCTCCATTCAAATGATTTTTCCAATTAGCCAAGTTTATTTTATTAATTATAAGAACTTACTTACTAAATACTTCTTTGGGTAAAAAGGTCTGTTCCTTTAATTTCTTGCAACAATCAGAAAAATGTTTTCCAGAATAGTCTACACTACTTAGATTTACTATTTCTTTAAATGCACTGTATCTTTAGATAAACATCAACATTCAAACCAAAGAAATATTTTCTGCCATATGCTTAATACAAACTGCTATTCAGTAGGCTACAAGACTAATCACATCACTTTGAAGCCTGCTTATTAAAAAATCAGTTATTACCACATCTTTTTAAACTGTGTTTTCTTTTCCAATTATTATTATTATTATTATTATTCTCCTCCTTTCCTCAGTCTGTTCTCTAGTACTTTCACATGTATCCCCCAGGCCTCATATTCTTAGCAGAAGTGACTTGTCCTTCAGCACACTCTGTAATTTCAGCAGACACGTGCCAATGTAGAGCAAAGAAATTTTCCCTAACATTAACAAGCTCATATGGCATTACTATCAATACAAGCCTTTCCTCATATAGAAACTCAATCGTGCTTGCTCACTACACAGAGAAGTTGCATAGCTGTTTTTCCAGCTGGCCCCATTTCTGTCCTAATTAACTCAATAACCAGAAATGTCTTATATAACAGCACAAAGCTACAGAAAATGTTAATCACATTTTTATCTTGCTAAAAATAGGACACTCTCACAGAGGATGTCTGCTCAACTTCCCATCATATCCGAAATGTAAACAAAATGCTCAAAAAACTTTACATCAATACATATTTCCACTGGAAAAACCCCCACAGTATTCACACACACTAAGCCAGAATTGCTTTTCAGCTCCCTGCAAGTGTTGGTCCTGAAGTACAGGCACGATAGGAAACAATCTTTAAAGCAAACCTTCTTTCAGTTACAACTCATGTCAGTATTTTAATCTAAAATTAACAGGTGCAGAACTAATTGATTTTTTCATTCATGACAAGAAAATAAACAATTTCATTAATTAAGTGTGCTTTTTAAGTAGTATAAAAATTAAGCCATTGGACTTTTCCACACCTGTGTGGAAGGAGAGTTGTTAATGATCCTACATCATTTTACAGTTACATGAAACTCCACCCTCCCTGAACATTCTAAGAAACCATTAACTTGGAAACAAAGGTGTTAACACAGCAGCTTCTCAAATCAGCGCTTCATATAAATGTATGCATATCGCCACACATTTATTATTTACAAGTCATATTCTTCAATATGCTTAAACATGCATGTCAAATCTAACTTTTTTAGGCTTAATTAATTTCTATTCCCACAAATATGCATCAAGATAATTAACACTGTGCAATAATTCCTCTGTTTCAGAGTTATATATGCCCAGCCCTAGCACTGCATAAGTAAGACTTTTGCATTACAGATTTTACTTCCTGGATTTAAACATCACACAAATTATTTCCTGCTACAATGAATAACAAGCAATAATCTAGACTTTAGTACCCTGGTTCTGTTCAAGCATAAATCCTGCCCTAACGTGAACATTCACACTTTTTTTTTTTAACCCGTCCTTGTATTTTCAGTCTCATTTTCTTACAGGAATGATCAGCACAGCCTGAGATATGGCTTCACTTATTAAAACATATTTGTCACTAGATAAAACACATGGTTGCACAGATTAACACCATGCTGTGCTCTATCTACTTCCCCATGCTCTCTAAAAAGCTGAACTAGAACAGAATGCACAACTACTTTCACTTGGCAAATTTAACATGAAAGGAAGTCCAAAAAAATCCATCAATTAACAAAAACCACAACAAACAAACAAACCAGGAAAAAACATGCAAAACAAACCAAACAAAACTAGAACATCCCCCAAAGTCTTCCTCCAAACACTCAAGCATTCAGATACTGTGACAAGGCATATTAGAGAAATAACTGTGTAAACCAACTGCATTGCACTGAGTTTATCTAGGTAAATTATTTGGTATGTATTTTTTCTCTTATTATCTCAGTACTAAAGCTACCTTCAACTGACTTGTATTTCAGGCCCTTAATAACAATGGACATTATTTCTTCAAAGTTTTCTAAACTGTAAAGTGCAGTTAAATATTAGCAGATATTTCTACATTCTGAAATTAGAATTATTACCACAATCAGTTCAAAGCTAAAATTTTTAATACAATTCAACAGCTAAAAAAATAAAAATTGATCAACTGCATGTGACTAATCAGACTGAGCAATCTTCCACTATGTTCTATGGAAACCATTAACTTCTACATCCAAGATTTTAGATTTGCTATAATTCTGCTGTAAGATCTGAATGTACTTTTCCCATCAAGAATTAATGTTGTACTATTTGGAGTATTAGCTTCACCAAAAACTGCTCCAAAGAACTTATAAAAAAAGCCTATTGTATACGATGAAAGACAAGTAATACAAAACACCTCAGGAATTCAGTTTTACCTGAAGGAACAGCTGTGCTATTCTGGTGGTTTTCACCAGGGGACACAAACAAGTCTTCCTCCCCTTCAGTAGATGAACTGGAAGAAGATTCAGTACTGAGATCATTCTCACTGGAGCTGCTAGAACTAGGGAGTAAAGCATACTTCCTTCGAGCTAACACTTCCCGCTTTTTCCTCTGCATTAAAATTCGTTCTTTTTGGTTCTGTGTCCGCTGTGATGAACCTGTTTTCACAACTCTCTTCCTATATGGAAGTCTTCTTAAAGAATTGTTGTGAAAACAGGGCCTTTTCATCAATAACCCAGGTACAGAGTCTGCTTCAGTCCGAGGCCACTTGTGTGACCTTGCACTGTGAGTTCTACTTGGAGTATTCAACACTGCCTGAGGGTGTCTCACAGGAGCATCTTTTTCTTCATCAGATGTTACTGTATCAGAGTCTCCAAAATGCAAGCTAGATGAAGGCGAAGAGATACAGTCACTAAAAGAAGAATCATTGTCTTCACTCTGTGTTTCTAGATGCTGTCTCAATCCTAAGATTCCTTTATTTTCTTTATCAGGACAATTTTGAGTGTATGAAGGACCAGCCTGCTGGCTCTTGCGTTTTTTTCGCACCACAATACCTTTTTCTTGGTCTGTATGGTTGCCATTCATGTCCTTTTGTTTTTGAGAATCACCACACAAGTGAGAGAACTCATTTCCTACTTTACTGGCAATCATCTCAACTTCTGCAGTGAAGCTTTTGGCTGCCCCAATAGGCTCAGGGTTCAAGAGGATCCCCTTCAGACTCTCCTGTCTCTTTGGTGCATCAGAAGGAACTTCACTCTTCATATCCGCTTTTAGAGTATAAACTATATTACATTCAGGAGTCCATTTAGACATGGAAAGGTTTAAGAAAGGCCTAGAAAATAAAGCAGATAAGCATCAAGAAAAGAAGCATTAGATTTTTCAAAAGCAAAGCTGAAATAAGAGAAAACCCATTTACTGCTAGGACTAATCCCCCAGCAGAAATAGCAAAATGACAGTAACCAAAATACAACTATTTCAAAATATGAAGAATACTGCTTGAGAATGTAATTTTTTATGAAGACAGAACTCCTGTAATTTGCATTGAAGGGAAGTTCTTATGTGAAAACATAATCACTTTCACAGAGCAAATACTGGTGTACGTCACGTGCAAAACAGACGATGTCTGTCTTATAACTTGCCAGCATACACTATATATCCAGGCTATACATAACTGTTTCCCATCCTTTTAACATGATAACTTCAGAATCAAAGAGAACTGGCCCCTTAATTTTTTTAAGAAACAAAAATCTGAACATTTTCTTATTCTTTTGCACAGAAGGCAAAATTTAAGAGGAACTACAAAAATATTATGCAAATAATTAAGTCATTAGAATGAGATCATCTGCTGTTAAAACATTTAGAAGATCCTACAATATCTACTTCTAATTAAAAGTAGTCCTCAGAAGCTTTTTCAAAAAGCAGCAAGATGAAGTAAGCTCAATCAGCATTAGTGTTCCTCCTTCCTAATCAAAACATTTGCCTATTGAATTAGTTCCCCATGTTTCCTCTCCAAGTTTTGATTTACTATCTTCTTTTAAGCCATTATGACTCAATGAAGAGCTGTTAAGACAGCTACCTGAAAACTGTAATAGTTATTCTAAGTTCCCCTCTCAAGTGTATGACTATTTAGAATCATGAAGTACATATGACTTGCATCCATTCTTTTCACCACTTAAAACCATTGATATTAATCATTCCAAGACATACAGCAGTGCAAGAAAATTCATGCAAACTGGGAAGTCCCTGGAAATAGCTAAGTAAAAACAAGCTTAAAGAGATCTTTACAACAAGTTTATGATCACATATCAAAGCAAAACACATTTGAGTTATGAGATAGAGCAAAGGATTTTGTCATTAATAATTAATTTCTTTATAAGCAATCAAAAAGTATGTAGCATTAAAGCACTATAAAACAGTAAAATGCTTCATTATACAACATATAACTCAGTTTTTTGGTATAAACTTGGTCGATGAATACATGTGACCTAATATATCATTACCCTGAAAGTGTATTTTCAGCTGCATTCTGAAATATAGTCAACTCCCTTCACCATCTAGAAAAAACCTTGCATTTGTAGTCCCTTTCTTCAGTCCTAACTCTTGTTTTCTTTGCATATGGTCACTGAACTCCCAACGAACTTTTAAAACTAATTCCCTTCCCTGATATGCGCTTGTATCAGATTTTACTTTCAACATTATTTTTACTCTGACAGGCTAATACTGGTACTGTTAAATTCATGAGAAAACCTTTCTTTCCTCTCATTAAAAAGATGTATTCTTATTCTTTCAGCAAGGCTTTTCCATTAGATGTATCAAGAAACAGGAAAATGAAAAACATTATAAAATTCATACAAGGCCTTCAGCAAAATGACACAACCTAAGTACTGCTACTTTCCAATCTCAAGGGCAGGCAGCGAAAGCAAGACCTATTCCTGCATGGCCCTGACACACTGGAAGCTTACGGAAGGCTTAGGAGCCACTTCAAAAGTTGCACCCCCAACTCAATCCCATGGAGATCGAATCTCAGTGCTATCATGCCCTGCTGCTTCAACGAAGTAAGGAACTCACGGAGCATTTCGCAAAAAAAAAACCCCCACCCATTGTCCTAAAAGAAGCAGTCCCGCCTTATTAACTTCATTTCTAACAAGCAGCGACAACCTGTACGCCTGTACAATGCAGAGTAAGTGACAAGAAGAAAAACATCTAATATTCAGTTCCACTATCAGGAAAACAAGTGCAATCAGATTTCAAAACTTCATTGCATTCTTCTTCACTTTCGGTTGTTCTTCACTTTTTATCACTTCCTTAGAAAAAGAGGGCTCTTTTAAAGGTTGTTTTAGGTACTAAATTTTAGCATCCTATATATTGGTCTTCTAATCTTTGACAGAAAATAAAGCAACTGATAAGTTAAAGATCTATGCATTTTATAAAACAGCAACAATCAGAAAGTAATCTGAAATTCTATAGTGTTTGCATTGACATTATGTATCTTTATCCACAGGACAATATGAAATACCACTGCAAACAACTCTCAATTTCCTTTCTGTGCTTTAATGCAGCCATGGTGATGACTCCATTTTCAATGACAAAATTACTCAAGAATTCTCTGAGCAGAATACTTATCTTCTGCCCTACAGAAAGGTACAGTATTTCAGAATAACATACATAGTATGAGTTACTAACTGCATGATAATGTTCTGGAAACAGGTTCTTGCTTACAGGCTCCCAAAGTCACCACTACTTCCACCCCAGACAGAAGGGTTTGTCTGCGCTTTGCAGAGGTGCTACTGCTACATGAGCCACAGCAATACAGGGAGGCTTACCCACCCCTTGCAGGGAATTCTAGGAACCATCTCAAAGCCAGACCACAGTAACTGCACCATCAAGTACTGTAATGAACAGTATCCAACCTCTGGACCAGCAAAGTCTCCTTAATTTTATCCCCAAAAATAATTCTTCAGGGACCTTCAAGGTTTGCTTCCTGATGCCTAAGTCAAGTCAGCTTCTTACAGCAATTATCTTGTAACAGAAATGTCAGGCCCCCTATAGGACAGCTACGGAATGCCTCTGTTGTGCCAAGTTGTCATTCACCTCTGAGACTCAACAGCACTGAACTCCTAGGGAGTGACTATTGAAGTGTCTGCCTCACCTCTTCCAGCAGAATCCAGCACACGACAGCTACGAACAGAAGAGCTCTTCTGGAGGGTCTGTGGCCTGGCTCCAGTTGGAACAGATAAAATGCATGGAGCACGTGCAGCTGGAGGCACCTCATGTTAGATGGTGAGCTAAGAGCAATTCTACAGAGCCCTCTGAGCACAGGTGAGCTGTCCTGCACAAAGCCCTCCCGGCACAGGTGAGCTGTGCCACTGAGTCAGTCCAAGGCCATAAGGCACCCAAGGAAATCCCAGCCTCAATCAAGCATTACCATGCATACACCCACCTGGACCTGCCTGCCTTTGCATGATGTATGCAGGCAGGTGTATTTGACAAACATGGTGCTCGCAAGCACATCCTTCAGTCTACACATTTCTTTGCTCTGTCCTAGGCTCAAATCAGTTAGCTACATTAACACTATGTAAATCATGGGTTTAAGATATTAAGCATTATGATTTGGCAATCAGGAACGTTTTGGCTTCAGTGAACTCCAAGAGAAACAACAGCAACGAACTTGGGCATAACAAGTTGTAGCTTTATAAAAGAATGACAAAATGCAATTTTTTATTGGAACTTAAGATCTTAACTAGGAATTTTGCTTCCTGAGACAGCCAGGGAAGTTCTGAGTTACACAGCCATCAAAAATTATTTTAAAAATTGTTTCTTAGTCCCCCTGGCATTTTTGACCTTTGAGGTATGTGTAACTCTTCTTGATGTAGTGTCATTTTGCAAACACTTCTTGATAAAGCTTTGAGGAGCAAAGTGAAACATGATCTTTGCCACAACTGCTAGTAACAACCTTTCAAGTGAGAATTGTAAAATTAACCATTAGGACAGTTTTATGCCGTTCTTCAGGACACCTACGAAAAGTAGGGGATTTTATTGATACTAAGTTGAGTAGATCTGCCAGCTTCAGAGGAAAGGACACTGCAGCAGACTTCTCCACTCTGCACCCAGTAGAGCCAAAGGTAAACATTTTACCTAACAGCAGTCAAATATTAGGACTAAACTGTATTGAAAAAAAAAAAAAAGACAGAAGCAAATAGCCCTTACTGGCCTCTTGCTAGTAAAGCCATGAACCAGCCTTCTCAGATTTCACTTGGTAAACATTTAATAAGGAAGACATCATTTTAATTTAGAGAAATTCCTTTTCCAAATAGCATAAACTACACAAAACAGCAAAATAATCCTGTTTTATCACCAGATCTGTAGTGGTTTGGCTGTTTGCATCTCAGTAAGGTTGAAAAGAGATTTATAAATGTGCATATTGAGTAATGCTGGATGGAATACATGTACAAGGTAGGGATAGGATAATTACTCTAAGACATAGTCTCCTAAATTTTGTCAGTGTAGCAGCTTCCAAAGTTTACAGTGCTCTTATAAGAAACACAAAATGTATCCACAGCGGAAGTCTTTAACTAGTGAACTTCCTTCAAGGTTAAGTACAGATTAGTGTTTTTCTTGGGGGGCTCAGGTCAAGCCTAACAGAGAACCCTAATGGGGTAGAAGTAAAAGAAAAAAAGAAAATGTTTCTTTCACCAACCCAAAATTTTGCTCACAACCCACTTAAAGGAGGTTGCACATAGGAAAGCTTTGAGGAACTCTTTATACATCTGCCTACGGCAAATCCATACCCCTGTACTATCCCCATCATTCACACGTGAATTATATCATCCTATTCCCCATCCCATCATCACTCCCCCCTCAATTTCTCCCTATTTATTCAACTGCTTGACATCTAAGCCTCTATAATTCATCAGTTATGGAAGAGGGCACTATCACCTCTATCTTCTCAAAAGAATGTCCTCACCATTAGAAGAAATATAAACAACTGAAATGAAAGATTGTACATCTTGGGAAAAAAAGGCAGCAACTGCTGTCAGCTAAATGTTACTGCAACACAGCCACCTCCAGTGAAAATCAACTGCTATAACTGATCTGGTTATGTAGGTCAACAAAGTTACTAATTCAAAGATAAAGTGTGAGTCACAGTCATGTTAAGATACACTCTTAATACACTTTTACAAAAGCCATTGCTTCATAAAAGACATATTTCTGAAAGGTCAGAATGTTCTCCTCCATATTTTCAAAGGACATGCAAAATGTGCATGAATACTGAGAGCTGCTGTTCACCCACAAGCTCCCAATACCAGATACAACCACAGTTGTAGCTGCCAGGGCTTCAATCATCAATAAAAACCACTGGATTTTTAATATGCAAGACCTCAAGAATTTTAAAAGAGGAAGGTTGGTGCCTTCTACACTATTATTTAACTAAAGTGAAACACAAAATGTTCTTACAGCCATTCCCACCTAATGAATTCCATAGGTGATTCTATACTGTGGATGAGTGCACAAGACAGGTGACCAGATGTTCACCCTATCAAATGAACCAAGATTACTTCTTTCTCTACCAATCCTTGCCCATCAGCAAGAATCATCCTGTCTAACAAGGTTTGTTTCTGTTCCCTCCCTGCCCCAAGACAGACCCTTTATCCAAAAAAAAGTAAGCGCAATAACATTTAAATTGCTTAAATTGCTCTGACAGCAAGAACTATGGATTTGTGAACAAGAAGATGTAATTTCTGGTTTTAAGAGAGCAAAGCATTCTAACTACTTAAATATTAGTTTTCCTGAAAAAGGTTTTTACTAAGCATCCAGCATTAATATACCTTTGGAATTTTCTACAAGTTACAACAAAGACAACATNCTGTTGTGGCGCAGCCCCCGCCGCTCCCTGCCCAGCGCAGCGCGACAGTCGGCGCTGCTTTACAGCCGCCCGCAAAGCGCAGCCGCGCCGGCGCGCGCTCCGCCTCCCGCCGCGCCCCCTGTCGGGAGGCGGCGCAGGCACAGCGCGGGCTCCTGAGGGGACGGGACGGGACGGGACGGGACGGGCTCCCAGGCGGCAAGGCCCCGGCTGCCTTCGCTGCTGCTGTATTTATGCGGTTGTGTGTAAATATCTAAAGCGGGAGTGTCAGAGAATGGACCAGGCTCTGCTCGGTGGTGCCGAGCAATAGGACGCAAAGCAACGGGCAGAAACTGATGCACAGAAAATTCCACCCGAACTGAGAAAGAACTTCTTCACTGTGCAGTGGGCGAGCACTGGAACAGGCTGCCCAGGTATCCGAGAACTGGACGCAATCTTGTGCCGTGTCCTCTGAGATGACCCGGCTTGGGCAGGGAGGTCGGACCAGAGGGGGACCCACTGTGGTCCCCTCCAACNAATAGCCCTTACTGGCCTCTTGCTAGTAAAGCCATGAACCAGCCTTCTCAGATTTCACTTGGTAAACATTTAATAAGGAAGACATCATTTTAATTTAGAGAAATTCCTTTTCCAAATAGCATAAACTACACAAAACAGCAAAATAATCCTGTTTTATCACCAGATCTGTAGTGGTTTGGCTGTTTGCATCTCAGTAAGGTTGAAAAGAGATTTATAAATGTGCATATTGAGTAATGCTGGATGGAATACATGTACAAGGTAGGGATAGGATAATTACTCTAAGACATAGTCTCCTAAATTTTGTCAGTGTAGCAGCTTCCAAAGTTTACAGTGCTCTTATAAGAAACACAAAATGTATCCACAGCGGAAGTCTTTAACTAGTGAACTTCCTTCAAGGTTAAGTACAGATTAGTGTTTTTCTTGGGGGGCTCAGGTCAAGCCTAACAGAGAACCCTAATGGGGTAGAAGTAAAAGAAAAAAAGAAAATGTTTCTTTCACCAACCCAAAATTTTGCTCACAACCCACTTAAAGGAGGTTGCACATAGGAAAGCTTTGAGGAACTCTTTATACATCTGCCTACGGCAAATCCATACCCCTGTACTATCCCCATCATTCACACGTGAATTATATCATCCTATTCCCCATCCCATCATCACTCCCCCCTCAATTTCTCCCTATTTATTCAACTGCTTGACATCTAAGCCTCTATAATTCATCAGTTATGGAAGAGGGCACTATCACCTCTATCTTCTCAAAAGAATGTCCTCACCATTAGAAGAAATATAAACAACTGAAATGAAAGATTGTACATCTTGGGAAAAAAAGGCAGCAACTGCTGTCAGCTAAATGTTACTGCAACACAGCCACCTCCAGTGAAAATCAACTGCTATAACTGATCTGGTTATGTAGGTCAACAAAGTTACTAATTCAAAGATAAAGTGTGAGTCACAGTCATGTTAAGATACACTCTTAATACACTTTTACAAAAGCCATTGCTTCATAAAAGACATATTTCTGAAAGGTCAGAATGTTCTCCTCCATATTTTCAAAGGACATGCAAAATGTGCATGAATACTGAGAGCTGCTGTTCACCCACAAGCTCCCAATACCAGATACAACCACAGTTGTAGCTGCCAGGGCTTCAATCATCAATAAAAACCACTGGATTTTTAATATGCAAGACCTCAAGAATTTTAAAAGAGGAAGGTTGGTGCCTTCTACACTATTATTTAACTAAAGTGAAACACAAAATGTTCTTACAGCCATTCCCACCTAATGAATTCCATAGGTGATTCTATACTGTGGATGAGTGCACAAGACAGGTGACCAGATGTTCACCCTATCAAATGAACCAAGATTACTTCTTTCTCTACCAATCCTTGCCCATCAGCAAGAATCATCCTGTCTAACAAGGTTTGTTTCTGTTCCCTCCCTGCCCCAAGACAGACCCTTTATCCAAAAAAAAGTAAGCGCAATAACATTTAAATTGCTTAAATTGCTCTGACAGCAAGAACTATGGATTTGTGAACAAGAAGATGTAATTTCTGGTTTTAAGAGAGCAAAGCATTCTAACTACTTAAATATTAGTTTTCCTGAAAAAGGTTTTTACTAAGCATCCAGCATTAATATACCTTTGGAATTTTCTACAAGTTACAACAAAGACAACATAAGACCTCATTCTGCACCTGAAAACCTAGCCTTCCTTTAATAGTTTATAATACAATACCATGACAAACCCAGACCTACACAATGAGCGGTCAATTCTTATCTTTTTGGTCAAATCTTTATTTCTGAAGTAACTGCATTAGAATCAAATTATTCTAATTATAGCAAATTACCTCCAGCATCATGTCCTCTTCTGGAGAAGGACTTGGGTATCAGGAATTAAGCATCTTGTGACATGAAAATTCCATGAATGCATACTCAGCCCCAATCACAGAAACACAGACACTTACAACAGTACAGACCCTTGACACCTGCCCATTGCAACAGTAACAAGACCCTGAAGATCCTGGCCCACATTTCTGAAAGAATGTTACTTCCTTGTTTATCAGGCAAAAAACACCTGAAAATGGTGGGGTTTTTTTAACATGGGTTAAGAGAACACTAACTTCGCAAACAAAACAAATGACGTCATAACAAACCCTATTACGCACACAAATAGAAACTCATTTCCCTAAGGGGAAAATTTGTGACAAATTTGTGACAAAACCCCAGAGAGTGCTGCGGCTGCCCGCAGTGAAGACACTGCTTTGTGCGTCAACGAGGCGCTGAATAAAAAAGGAAAAATACATTCTGCGTGAAGTTCCCACCCGCCGCACAGCCCCGCCGGTCACCGCTNAGAGAATGGACCAGGCTCTGCTCGGTGGTGCCGAGCAATAGGACGCAAAGCAACGGGCAGAAACTGATGCACAGAAAATTCCACCCGAACTGAGAAAGAACTTCTTCACTGTGCAGTGGGCGAGCACTGGAACAGGCTGCCCAGGTATCCGAGAACTGGACGCAATCTTGTGCCGTGTCCTCTGAGATGACCCGGCTTGGGCAGGGAGGTCGGACCAGAGGGGGACCCACTGTGGTCCCCTCCAACCTGCCCCTGTGATGTCCCCTTCTAGGACTTGTCCAAAAGCATTAGTTTTCTGCCCGGCGCTGTCTCTTGCCTTCACACCGCAGTGTCTCACGGCTGCCTGTCCTGGAGCCAGTGACAGGTGCGGCTGCGAAGAAAGGCCGACAAAGCCCAACTCCCCATCCCAGCTCTTTAGAAACAGGAATTTATTTGCCTTTACTGCACAATGCAGTCACTGACTCGGGATGAGGTGAGCCTTTCCCCTGTACATTACTGATTTTACTGATGCCCACACACACTGTAAGGAACCTGTCCCGTACAGTGGCTGTGTGCCACACTGACAGCGCAGCAAACTCCACAGTTTTGGGGAGGCTCTCATATAGCACCAAGCCTCAGTGTTTGCTAACTTTGCAGCTGCCAAAGGCCAGGGCGTCTCTCGGCCAGAGATGACCTTTCATCAATGTCAGGGAACGCATTTCAGTTCCAGATTGAAACACTGGATAGACAAGGGTCGTACACTCTCAGTGACCAACAGCTACACAAACCCAAGGCTTTGGAGCAGAACGGTACAGTCTGGTCTACCAAGAGTTAAAGATCTTACTCAGAACACACTGGCACCACAGAGTCATCAGTACCCAGCAGTTCGTACGTGTTTCGGAGGAGCTAACCAACCTGCATGCATCATTACAAAAGAAATGGTCACTGGGGAAAAATGCATGATGACGCTATTAATTGCATGAGTTTCTGAATGGAATTTCCTTAAAGCAAAAGTGCATAAAACAACATGGAAATTAGACTCTACTTCAATATATGTCCAAAGTGCACAGAATGCAAAAAGCGCTATACAACACAAGTTATATGAAAATAAAGACTTTTTCAGCTTTATGTGTGAAGTGAGAACACAGGAAGAAATGAGACCCACATACAGCAAAGGTGGAAAAAAGGATCACAGGTTATTTCATGTGCTTCCACAAGCAAAGTAATAATTCATTTCAGTTTGCAATAAAGAAAAGCCACAGGTTATCCAGCATTAACTTGCTACCTTTCTCTACATATTGCTTGTGGTGTTGGATAGTTTTCATTTTTTCAGTCATGTCACATCCAGCCAATTTCACTAAACAATGACACTGAGCCACAGATTAAATAACCAGTGAAAGTGGGGAGAACATGAAGATAGCAACAGACAGTGGGAAGAAGGTCATATCATTTGATGGAGGTCACTAGTGGCTTGACTGTATAAGCAATTTTAATATTTTCCATTAAGCACTAGATCCAAAGTTGAAATACTTTACTAAAAATCAGCTGGGGAAAAAGACAATATATGGGAAGAAGTGAATGACCCTGAAGACTAATAGAAGCAAAGTGAAAAAACATCAAATATAAAGAATGTGCACTTGAATGTTAATGACCAAAAGTTTTGGGTATTTGTCAGGTAAAAGGCAGTTGGATGAGAACTTCAATTACCAAGGTAATTAGGTACATGACCACCAGTCAACAACATGATGTAGACATGAAAAAAGCAAACATGTCTGTGTAATAATTTACTCTAAATAATTTTCGGAGAGAGAGAGGTTTCAATGCTATTGTAAAAATTGTAAAAATTATTCCTGATGTAGTCTTACAACTACCTTATGCAGCTTTTTTTTTCATATGTATCCAAGGAAGATGAACTCTAACCTTAGTGGGACACTTAGGAAAACACAGTATAGACAATATGAGAGGAAGCTAATAAAATGGGGCTGCATTACTTTAAGAAATGAGACAGAGGAGCATTGTGAATAAGCTGATCCAAGAATAATACCAATAAAAAACAACACCAACTAGTTATGTATTTACCTATTTATGTCATAATTGGTTTGAACACTCGTGCCAAAGGTGACAGAAAGGTAGTTCTTGGCAGAGAAAATGTACAGAGTCACTGCTCACCAACTGAAAGAAAATTTTGAAAACACATCAAGGGGTTATAGAGTGGTTAAAATTTTCAGTTCACAAATTAAAAAGCAAATGCAGTCCATTTTGATTTTCTCCCAGTGCAAAGTCACAGTGGCCAAATGATCTGTAAATGTTCTGTGTATGATTCTGTAGACCTTTCTGTAACATAAAGGCAGAATTTCTAGGATCTTTATTGGCTAAGATTTCCTAATACCTATTTCAATATGGACCACCAGCTGACAAGAATCAAGTAATTTGTGGGCCAGCTCGCCCTTAAACAAACTCTTGATAAAAATTGTTTTGTCTATTATTGACTGGTTATTAACCTAATTTTGAAAGAAAAGTGATGTAGAAAACACTTCAGTGACCAGAACTATTCACTATTTAAAAAAACTCAACCTTCTATCTATGCTCTTTCATGTATTTGTTAAAGCCATTTCTGCCATTAGCTTAGTATCTTGCAGAGACAGACAGTTGTCTTGAAAAGAGATTGTTGATTCCTTGGAACAAACCAAAAGATTCTCCTCACACTTCTTAGGTACAGAAAACCAAAAGGTTAAAGGAATAATTCTAAATCACTAATGCAAATTTCAGAATGGCTTTCAGGTTATGGTGTCATCAAATCATACTGAACTCTTCAACTTCTTCTAACTAGAGCTGAACAAAACTATTTATACGCACACCCTAGGGCCTGGCAGAACTAAAGACATGGAGAAGAAACTATCTTATCCAAGATCAAAACATGCCAGCCAGCAGGAGATTGCACTTTACATTTTTGGCAAAAAGACAAAAAAAGCAAACCCCTTATCCTGAGGTTCCTTCAGCAGCTTGGCTTCCTGGCTGGACACAGCTCTGTGCAGGGCTGCTGGAGCAGTTTGCTCACTCACAAATGAAAGCAAGGCACAGCTTTTTCCAGATGTGAGCACCAGCTTCTGGAACATTGTGCCACAGCCCCACTGGGCACGGGGCCAAGGGGCGAGCTGCACACGCTCACAAAGGGCTGTCTTTGCTCTGAGCCCTGCTAGCTGAAGCCTGGTAGTGTCCAGGACAGCACGGAAAGTACCCACCTCTAAAACTCCCGCCCATAGACAGAAGTGTGGATCTGTGACACACACTGCTGCGGGGGGAGCTGTCCCTTGCAGCCAGGGTATTCATCAGGCCACCCTTGACATTTACATCAGAGGTACTTGTGTAGACTTAACGTGGACCATACTTAAGCATATATTTAAATGTTTGCACGTGCTAAATCAATTTACAATTACTAGTAATAGTAACAAACTTTAAAGCCTCTTGTGGTAGTATGTTGTGAGGATGATACAGAAAACCAGGTAACACAGAAATATTTCTGTATTAGATCACAAAAACAGTGGGATTGATACTTGGATGATAAACAGTCACAGCTCCAGTCAGCCCAGATGAAGATCTTACCAGTGAAAATGGGAGACATAGGGAAGAGATAAAAAACCCTGAATGATTTATATCTGCTACTAGGAAACAAGAAAAGACTGATCATTTGCAGAATCAAAAATAAAACTTGATGGTTGTCTGTGCTATACGTTTTCTGATGGAGATTTTTGAATGCGATTGATCAAAGAGTTTTCAAAAGCTCTGGAAAATAACATGCCCCACTCAGGCAATGTATATTTTTAAGATATATGGAAGAATAAAATACCCTGAATTACAGTATAATGTTGATATGGAAATGACCCACCAGTCACTCATTCGATTTCATGTTGTACAGCCTAATAAGGCTCTGTAAGGTTAGAAACAGCACTTTCACAACACATGACTTCAGAAATTATGCAAATCCCTACTAAGGTCTCACAGTATCTTTCTGAGATTATCTGACTGCTTAAGTATTTAAGTTGCCACACAATTAAGTAGGTGTGGTATATATAATTACTTGGAAATATCTAGTTTGTTGACAGTATTTTTAATAGTTCTTTTTCTTATTCAAAAACAAATATGCTACCAAACTCTTAATAGAAAGATCACGAGATATTCCTATTTATTCTTTCAGTGCTTGTACAAGAATGGGGTCAAATATATTTTTGTGTTTTAATGATGAATCAGCAGCTATTTTTAGAGCAATTAGGTTTTAAACAAACGAAAACATCCTGCATTTAATGATCTGACTCTACACTAAGAAATTCAATAGCCATTTCCTAGCATGTACATATAGTTTCAGTGGTAAAATAAAGGAAAATATTTGTGTTTGATTTACGGTTGGATTTATGTTCTTTTCCTTGCTGCTCGGTAGAAGAATTATAACAAGAGCAATTGAGAGATCAGAAATTCATTTCTACAACCTTCCTCTGACTGCTCATCATCAATAATACATCAAAAAGAAAACTATACATTCAGAAAGGAGAAAGCTCTATTTTTCATAGCAGTGATACATATTAAATTATCAGCGATTTTTATCTCAAAGTGTATCTATTGTCAGGCATTCACTGAAATGCCTAAATGGTTACTCTTGCTTTGTCTACAGAGGAGAGAAATAGTGTCATTTAAAATTGTAGCAATCAGGCAACGTAACACGAGAACTGGGACAAGACCCAATGTCTTTCAAAGTAAAAAAGGGATTCTTCCTGCTATTTCAGTTAATCCAGCATCAGTCCAGCCTCACTCTTTTAAAAAGGGTTAGATTGAAAAAGGAACTGAGTCACTGCATCACATATCCTGTAAAAACTAGCTTTCATGTAGTCAGCCTCCAATGTAGATCCAAAAATCTGTATTAGAAACTTGGATTTCTGAAGCAAACACACAAAAAAGTTTGTCAGAGTAGTTGTTAACTAGAGTTAAGAGTGAAAACACAGACTGCAAAAGTCAGTTTATAAAGAAGCAGTATGTTAAGCAGAGAAGTACATAGAGCTTTGCTGATAAAAAAGAGAAATGTGTTTCAAATGAGACAGGATTCTGTTTAACTGTAGGGATTGTATTTGAAGGTGACCTTCCAGCACCCCAAACCCTTCCCCTTTTCCTAAACCAACATCTCTTTTTTTAAGCAGGGGATATGGACAAATGGGTGGCTGTGTGAAGAGGAAGAAACTGGGACAGCCTGTTGATTCTAGTTGAATGCTCTAGCCAGGCTTCCTTACAAAAAAGAGACAAGAACTACTTCTCTAAGTTTAAAAACACTGAATATCCCTTTACTTTTACAGAGCCCAAACACATTAAAACTGCAGTTTTAATGAATTAAAAAATGCAGGTACCAACTGCATTAAGCCATTAAAAAGATAAGAAAGCTGGTGTTTGGTCCTGCATTGTGCTTCAGTGTGAGGTTGGGAATAGACTGGTCAGCAAAGTTGGAACTGGGATAATCTACACGGGAAAAAAACATAAAGGTATAGAGCCCAGGGGAAAATGTGACAAATCTAAGGACACTCACAGCTTCCAGCTGTCTCACATACAAAGTAGACGAAAAAAAAATCAGAGGAGCACAGGTCTGTACTTGTTTAAATACTAATATCTGGGCCAAACATTTCTCCTCTTTGGAAGTCTATTATCATTTCCTAACCAAACCTCTCCACAAATTTCAGAACTTAATGGTATAAAACAAGCTTTATTTTGAAAACTAGTGGATGTTTCAAGAGACTAGTAAAGGACTGAGTGTTTTTCTTTAAAAACAAACAAACAAAAGACCAACCAACACAACAATCAAACAAACAGGAAATAAGAATCCAGTCAACTTGAACAAAATTCCTGGATGAATTCAAAAATATTTGTAGATACCTGAAAAATAACAAAGTGATAAATAACAACCGATATGATTTGTTCATGACAATCTATCAAACCAACCTAGTTTTTTATGTCTGCTTCTACAGACATAAATAAACTGAAGATCTTCACTTCAGCAAGGCTCTTCTGTTTCATTGACATTTTCATAAGAAAGACACGGAAATTTGATCTTGAAAGAAAATCCACCAATTTGGTGCAAAACTGGTTGTACTTCGAGGATTGCTAGTAACAATTGAATATCAAATTGCACAAATATTAAATTGACATCAAACAAAATTCCTTGCACACTTCTATATTGTAATATCTTTGCATAAAGGCTTAGAGACCATGCTTATAAACCTGGAGCTGACACCTGGCTGGGAGATACTTCAAAGAGGAGAAATAAGACCAGAGTTGGAAATCATTGCAACAGGGAGATGATGATTCTACAAACACGAGTGCAAAGTTCTGCACTTAGCAAGAAATCAACTGCACGGAGAAGAGTGATTGTTGTAATAAACTTGCAGAAAAGAAACCAGTAGGCAGAGTGGATCACAAGCAGAACACATCAACAAGTTCATGAGGTTGGAAAAGGCTGAGATCCACTCTGCTGAGATACATAATCAGAAGAGTTGCCACCAAGGTAACTTTGGGAAGTTGTGAAAAGACTGGATGGGAGCTGGAGTGGTACAACAACAAAAGGTCATGTGTTTCAGAACTGATTAAAAGAAAAGAAATAATCCATGCTTGTAATAAAAAACCAAGCCAAAAGAGAAAGACTGAACAAAAATACAGTAACAGCCTTAATTTATGTAAAAGCTGCAAAAAGAAAGGGAACACTGCCCATATTCACTTGGAATAAATCAGCTAAACTGCACCAAAAGGTATTTAATCCAAACATTTGAAAAAGGAGAGTTAAGGACTAGACTAGACTGCCTGAGGAATGAGTGGAATCTGTGTTTAAGGCTTTAAGAACAGGTTATGCAAACATCCTTTGAGGTTGTTTTCATAATAGTTTATTGTGCCTTGAGGCAGGAGGATGACTGAGAATCCAGGTAATGTCACTTTTGGCTCTCTGGGTTGCCTTTTATTTGGGGAGGGGAGGTGTTAAGCGTAAAGCTTTAACATCTACATGACATCCACCAACAAGCACTGAGGTTTAGGTATGTCAGGAAATCCCTAAAAACCAGTGCAAGTGCTGTATTTGTTATCCCTCTCATCTTCCTTCCAGAAATTAGACACACTAAACTTGCCTTCACTAATACTGGAACCCACACAGTGGGTTTTGTGTGCATTTGTACAACAGTTAACCACAGTAAACCTGACAGCCCTGATTAAAATTTTGCTGCATTGCTGAATTCAAGGTTATATGAAAAAAAGAGGTCTTTTTCATACACTTACAAAAATGTTTCTGTAGTCTAAAGTTAAGCTAGAGTTCATCTACTAACCTCAAAGTCAATCCTATTATATTTGATGTTAATACAAATGTTGTCATGAAGGACAGCATAATCAAAAATATATACTTGAGAGGTTTTTTTTATAAAAATCTTTGTATCTACTGCAACAGCAGCATTACATAGCTAAGACATACATGAAATTATCAGTGCAAAGTGTGCTTTAAGGCTTCTGTGCATGTTTAGCTTTTAAATACATAGATTTTACCCTTTGTTAACTGATAACTCCTTAATCAAAGTATTACTTCAGGTAATTTTGAAATGCACTCCCAAGTGCACTTTGAAAAGAAAAAAAGAGAATGGTGTAACAAATCTTTCAGGATTAAGAACTTAATTTGCACGAAAGTTTGTTTAACAAAGATTCGTTAAAAAAACATTATTTTTTTCATTTTTACCTATATGTAATTTCTGAGTGAAGAAACAGAATAAGAGGACTGTTGTGACTTCAGTTAATTTATAGGCACTTAAATTTACAGATTCTGCCTCATTTGAAGACTTAGTACGAGCTATAGCATCTATTATTGACAAAATAACTTCAAGTGTTCCCTACAGAAAATGAATGAAATGGAACTAAAGGTAACGTCTTCCATTACCTGGTACAAATACAGCCTAATAAATCATCAGAAGAGGCACTTTGGTAACAATTTAAAACATTAATATTGTACTTCTGGAATACTTCCAATTAAAAACTGTTACACAAACATATCAACTGTTCATTTCCTAAACTCTGACAAGTCAGCGACCAGAACACGCAAGAATCACAGCAGTTAGGTCGGAAAAGACGTCTGAGATCATCGAGTCCAACCTATGGCCGAAAACAGTGATGCCAACTAGAACATGGCACCAAGTGCCACGTCCAGGCTTTCCTTAAATACCTTCAGGGACGGTGACTTCACCACCTCCCTGGGCAGCCTGTTCCAGTGTCTAATCATGGTTTCTGTGAAAAAATTCTTTTTAATGTCAAACCTAAACCTCCCCTGCTGCAGCTTGAGGCCACGTCCTCTCGTCCTGGCGCTGTTCCCTGGAAGAAGAGACCGACCCCCACCTGGCTACACCCTCCTGTCAGGGAGTTGTAGAGAGTGATAAGGTCACCCCTGAGCCTCTTCTCCAGGCTGAGCCCCCAGCTCCCTCAGCTGCTACCTCAAAGGACACAGACCCTTCCCCAGCTCCGCTGCCTTTCCCAGCATTCGGGATCTGCCCCGCACATCGGCGGTGCCGGGGCACGGCGGTCCCCGGTCCCCTCACGCGCGGGGCGGGCCCCAGGCGGGGCGGGCGCTCCAGGCCAGGTGCGCCGCTCCGCGCCTGCGCAGAGCCGCGCGCCGGCC